>QEPC01000841.1:1136329-1163051 GCA_003113815.1 Sphenodon punctatus | reverse complement strand
CTGCTACCGACCACCTTGTAACCAAGCCAAGTACACGCACCTGAGACTTCGCATCCGCCTGAATGTTTGTTTGTCTTCTCCCATGTCTCTCCCGCTGTCCCCTCTCCTTGTCTCCCCCTCCTTGTCTTTTAGATTGTAAGCCACAGGTAGGGACCGCAGCTGATTATATGTTCTGTACAGCGCCAGGTTGTTACTGGCGCTTTATAAATGTTTAATAATAATAATAATAATAATAAAGGAGGTGACAACCCCATCCTAGAGGTGGAGAAGGCATCCTTGGAGGTGGAGAGTGGGAACATCACCCTCCGATTGCACCCCCGGAACCCACACAGGCAGACCCCACAGGGACAGGGGGTGCTCGCAGAGAGGCCCAACCTCAGGGATGCCCCCCAAGAGGCAGAGGAATACAATCCAGGTATGAGGGACACCGACAGGAAGGGGGGGGCACGAAATGCAAAACTGACCTATTGTTGCTCCCCCAAACTGCCCAAGGGGACCTGGAAGTATGAGAGGAGGCGGTCATGGCCCTGGAGGAGGAAGTGGAAGAGCCGGAGGCCATCCCATGGTCCTGCAACAGAGGTACCGATGGTAGGTCAAATCTGACATGGCAACAGTGGAGGGAGGTGCCGGGTTCACACTAAGGGGACATGGGTAAAATCGTGCCCCTGGGTCCTGAACAAGACAAGGGCATGCATGGGACAGCCAATGGGCCATCAAAGGAAGGGGAGGGGGCCATGCACACAAGCATGGACCAGGAATGGCTCACAGGGGAAGGGGTAGCCCTGCTAATCGATACTGTAGGCGGGGGACTTCCTCTTACCACTCGGAGGCGGATGAGAGGACACAGGGGAATTAGCACCCCCCCCGGCTACAACCTGCTACCTCGAGTCTCGGGGTGATGCTATGTGGGGGTTCAGGAGTGACCCCCACCCTTGGCCTTCAAAACCTCCCCTTCTAGCCAAGCCTACTCTGCCTGGATAGTGTCAGGGCTGATAGCCTGGAAGGCTCCTGGGATACTATGGGGAAGTTCTCCCTCTGGAGGATAATGGCCTGGTAGCAGGCTCTTGGGGAGGACGGGGCTGGGTCCCTCTGTCTGACCTGAGAGATGCCGCTTCTGTTCCTCCAGATGCAGGGGACCAGGCTAGAGGTCCCATCCCTTGGGCTGAGGCACCATGGCTCCTTCCCCTAGCTTCCCCCTTGCTCAAGTGAGCTTATGTCATGGGGAGGGGGTGATTTGGGGTAAGGGTCCAAAGGTAGGATGACACTTGCCCACAATCGTTCTCCTGCGCTCCCTGGGAGGAAAGGTCCTCCACCGGGCTCCCAGGGAATGCTCACAGGTGGCCTTTTGCCCGTCAGGATAGTAGTTGGCCCTTGAAATCCGCAAGGGATTAGGCCTATCTCATCATCAGGCGCCGGGTCACCTGCGCTGTGCACTCCTCCTCTCCTACCACCCGCCTGGCAGACACGCCCCAAACAGTCCACAGGAAACAGGGAAGGAGTGCACACAGTGGGGGAATACAGGGGCAAGGTTCCAGGGCAGAGGGATGAGGGGAAGTCAGACCCTGCCAGGAGGGGAAGGGGGCAGGGAACCCCAAGGAGGGGGGAGGCTGACTCACTCCCTTTCTGCCCCAGCAATACACACACCACACACTTAGCCGATAAAGGAAAGGAAGGAGGGGGGGCGGCAGTCTCTCGCTCTCCAACACTCACCCTCCGAAGCACGTTGCACAAGCGTCCAGGAAAAGGGAAGGGGATACAAGCAGGGTCGCACAAGCACTAGCTTGAACGTTCTCCTTCTCAATCACAGGGGGGCCAGTCTAACAGATCACCGGCGCTGTGTCCCAAGCAGCACCGGTGTTTAAAGCACAGGCCACGCCCCCCTGAAATGCCTGGAGACGCGCTGAGCGACGGCATGCTGGGGGCCCCGCCCCTGCGTTCTGCGGAGCATCCGGGAGCGGGGAAGCTTGTTGCGGGGCAGCCGTCGCTTCCGGGGCTGTCAGGGAGCACGGTTTCTGTTGTCCGAGCCCCGGGTCTCCTGTCAGGGGTTCCTGTTGCGGGGCTTGGCGTCGGGGCCGGCGGCGGCGCGGCACGGCCTGGGGGCGGATCCTGACAGTACCCCCCCCGCGAGCCCCCCGCCCAAGGGCCCAAGAAGGTCCGGGTTTCCCAGGGTGGCGACGGTGGAAGAGGCGAGTAAGACGGGGTGCAGACACGCGAGTGGCTGGTTCCCATGAACGGTCCTCCGGGCTGTATCCTACCCAGTCCAGAAGGTAATGTAGGCGTCCCCGAAGGTATTTGGAATCTAGGATGGCGCATACTTCATATTCCGCATTGGTAGGGGGGCCCGTTGCATCTAAGGGTGGAGGTGTGGGGGGCTGTGCTGGCGCTGGGGCCTTTTTCAGGAGGGCCACATGTACTGTAGGATGTATCCTAAGTCGAGAGGGAAGCAGAAGTCGGAAGGTCACCTCATTGATTTGTTGCTGTATGGGAAAAGGTCCGATAAATTGATCATCAAGTTTGCGTGAGGGTCGCGTAGAGGGGTAATGACGGCGATCTAACCACACATAATCCCCCGGTTGGAGGGGTTCGGCCATCCTGCGGTGTCGATCTGCATACTGTTTATATCATTGGCGGGAGGAAAGTAGGGTACTTCTAGCCTGCTGTTGGACTTGATGTAGATGTTGCAGAAGGCTTCCTGCGGCAGGGACTTGTATTGGGGAAAGGTCCGGAGTACAACTCCGTGGATGGTACCCGTAGGAGATATAGAAGGGGGAATTTCCAATGGAGGCATTAGGTGCATTATTATGCGTGAATTCTGTGAGGGGGAGCCATGTGTACCAGTCGTCTTGTAGGTAGTTTATATAACAACGTAGATAATGTTCAAAATCCTGATTGACACGTTCTACTTGACCATTGGCCTGTGGGTGGTACGCGGTGGTGGGGCTTAATTGTACTTGCAAGGCCTTAAAAAAGGCTCGCCAGAAGTGGGAAACAAATTGAGACCCTCTATCGCTGATAATCTCCCGCGGCCATCCATGCAGTCATACCACATGGCGGATAAATAACAAGGCCGTGCGTTGAGCCGTGGGGAGTTTTTTACAGGCAATAAGGTGGGCCATTTTTGTAAAGTGGTCAACCACCACGCAGATCATGGTATATCCTCGGGATGGGGGAAGGTCTACTATGAAATCTATGCCGACTCTCTGCCACGGACCTTGTGGGGGTTCCGTAATCTGTAATACGGGCTTGCCTTGGGACTTTGGTGCGAGCGCACACCGTGCAATTCTTTACGTATTGGTGTACGTCCTGAGCAAGTGTTGGCCACCAAAAGGCGTGGTGGATTAACTGCTTGTTGCGGGGCAGCCGTCGCTTCCGGGGCTGTCAGGGAGCGCGGTTTCTGTTGTCCGAGCCCCGGGTCTCCTGTCAGGGGTTCCTGTTGCGGGGCTTGGCGTCGGGGCCAGCGGCGGCGCAGCACGGCCTGGGGGCGGATCCTGACAGCTTAGGGCTTTTATGCTCCTGGAGCGCGCTCAGTGGGTTCAAGTCTCTCTGGGCGTGCTCCCTGGGTGGGGCCTGATTGATCTAGCTCTGGGTCCCTCCGCACATGCCCCAGGACTTAGCCTCCATTAGGAAACTACAGCCTTACTGGGCATGATCCAATGTACCGCAAGTACTGTAATAGAGGCGTCTTGGCTTTTAAGGGCCCTACTGCCCTACTGTCAAGGTGCCTCTGCCGTATTATCTGGAATAGGGACCCAGCCTAACTCCTGGGAAGCCACCCTATATTACACACACACACACACACACAGACGCACACACACACACGTTTAAAAAAACCAAGGTCCGGGGACAAAGACCTTGGATCCCAATGAAAACCAAAAATGGGCACTGTCCACGAGTCCTACCCTTGAGGGAACAAAAGAGATTAGCGGTAACCCTGAAAAATAAGCCCCTGGGCAAGGAAAAACCTTAGCTAGGGGGAGGAAGACGTGGGCACGTGCCCATGCAGCGAAGGAAAGGGTATCCTTCGTGTTCAGTGGTCCTTCTTGGTGGACTTCTTCATTCCAGAGGGCTTGTCCACACAAGACAGTCCGGCATGCAGGTGGTCGAAGTTTCATTGATGGACTTTGTCTGTCATCCATTTGCAGTGCTCGCAGTAGTAGGGGTGTCTTCCGGGTTCCCTCAGTAGCCCCTTGACATCTGAGTCACATCAGTCACACCCATAGATTTTGATCGGGCCCTCTTGTGGGGTCTTGGGTAGTCGGGTCTCAATACCGCTGTTGAGGAAACTCCTGAGGCAGTCCGAGGCCTGGAATAAGGCATCGCCGACTCATTCCCGATATTTTGGGTGGCATGCCCCAGTGGAGGTATTACCTCTGGAAGAGTGGTCTGTGTGCCAGTGGACTTGTATGGGGTCCTAATGGTATCACACCCCTTTTCCAACCCCCGCCAGGTGACTTGAAGATTTTTCTCCCTCATCACTGGAGGGTCTGTTTGACATTCCATGTTTAGGGTTTCTTGGTCTATTTCTGTAGCTGCATGGACCTGGGGTACCATGGTCTGACAGGCCTGTTCTGTGGTTTGGGGTTGTTCCTCTTCCAACATAACGGCGGTCTCCCTCAGGCCTCAGCAAAGGTTTTCGATGTATTATTTTGTTTTTGGTCAGCCGTTGCTTGGGGAAAAGGGGTCCCCCTCATGTGGCCGGAGGGGGATGGGATGCGACCCCTGTCTTGACTCTGGGTCTCGCTTCTTGCGTGCTTTCTCTCCACTCTTGAGCAAAAGTGGGCAGGTCACGGCCAAGAATTGCTGGCCAGGGCAAAGTGGGGACTACCCCGACTTTACGAATGTAGGAGACACCCCTCAGTTGCACAGGTACCCATGCTACCGGGTACTCTTTCCGATCCCCATGAACACATTGTAATTTTAACTTATCAATGAGGCTTACCCATTGTGGTTGAATGAATTTCGTCCGTACTAGGGTCTGGTTGGACCCTGAATCCAACAAAGCCTGTATGGACAGGTTGCCTATTCTGAGACCCCAGATGAAGTGGCCCGGGGGGATTCCTTGTGGGTACATGCTGGCTTGTCAGCCCAAATAATCCTGTAGTGATATCCATCTCCATTAAGGGGCACTCCCTCTGGATATGGCCCCAGTCCCTGCAACGGAAACAGCGTACCCAAGCTGGTGAGGCTGGGGTGTCCCCAGCATCTCGCGGACTTTCCTCCAGCTCTTCTCTAGGAAGGGGAAGGTTACTTCCCAGCTGTTTTCAGGAGGGGCAGGATATAAATATATTAAATAAATAAACAAATAAATAAATATTACTCTGGGTTTCCGAGGTCCTTTCTAGGGGTCGAGAATAAGTCTTGAGTCCCTGGGCCATTCCTAGGGGAGGCCCCCTTCTTTCCTCCTTGGTACTGGCATCCTGTGGAACGGGGGTTGTTAGCCGTGCTCTTACTTGGCCCTGGTCCCGGAGGGGGTTTGGGGGGTTCTGTGTCTAGGAATGTCTCGGTGGCTTCGATGGCTTCCTCTACGTATGCTGGCTGTTGCTGCCAAACCCACTTTTGGAGTTCCCCAGGCAAGGTGGCTAGATATTGGTCAAGCATGATTTGCTTGACAATTTGGGTGGCGTTCCATCGATCGGGTTTGAGCCATCGCCGGGCCAAGTCTCTTAGTCTTGTGGCGATGGTCTTCAGCTGCTGGTCCCGGGAAAATGTGAACTGTCAAAATTGGGCCCTGTACGAGCTCTCAAATACCCCATAGCGGTCCAGGATCACGGCTTTCACCTGCTCGTAGCTCTTGGCTGCTAGTTCATCCAGAGCGTGGTATGCAGCTTGTGCCTCTCCCTGAAGGTATGGTGCCAGCCTCACGGCCCACGTTGGTTTTGGCCAATGGGCTGCAGTCGCCACGCGCTCAAGCATCCCGAGGTATGTGTCGGGATCGTCGGTCGGTGTCATCCAGGTCAGTTGTACCCCCTGGAGGGTTGGTTCCAGCATGTCCGGGGCTTGGGCAGGTGCATGATTAACATACGGAGCAGTTGTTTTTGAGTGTTCTGTGTCTGTTGCTGTTGCATCATGAGTTGTGCCTGGGTTTGCCGTTGCTGTTGGATGCAGCCTACCATCGCATTTTGCTGCTTTGCTAATAGCTCCAACAACATTTGGACCGTTAAGGCTGGAGGGGCCTCTGCTGCTCCTTCCATGGTTCATGGCTTTCAAAATATTTTAGAAGAAAATTTATTTATTAAGTTTAGCCTTCTTCACCGGTAGTAACCAGTGAATCCACCGGGTGGCACCATCCTGGTAGTCAGGGCACTTAGACAGTCTTAGGGTGCAGTCTGCCAAGTGGCCACCAGGTAGCACTGGGTCAGTCCCACGGTACTGCATCTCTTGTAATTTATTTACAGTCTCTTGCAATTTCAGTGGGCACCAGCAGGTAGCACTGTGCCTACATTCTCCACCACTCTGTAGGCGGGGGGGGGGCTTCCTCTCACCGCCCGGAGGCAGATGAGAGGATGCAGGGGAATTAGCACTCCCCCGGCTACGACCTGCAACCCCAAGGCTCAGGGTGATGCTATGTGGGGGTTCAGGTGTGACCCTTACCCTTGGCCTCCAAAACCTCCCCTTCTAGCCAAGCCTACTCCGTCTGGATAGCATCAGGGCTGATAGCCCGGCAGGCTCCCAGGCTACTATGGGGATGTTCTCCCTCTGGAGGATAATGCCCTGGTAGCGGGCTCTTGGGGAGGGTGGGGCTGGGTCCCTCTCTTTGACCTGAGAGATGCCGCTTCTGTTCCTCCAGATGCAGGGGACCAGGCTAGAGGTCCCATCCCTGGGGCTGAGGAGCCACAGCTCCTTCCCCTAGCTCCCCTCTTGCTCAAGTGAACTTAGGGCTTTTATGTTCCTGGAGCACACTCAGTGGGTTCAAGCCTCCCTGGGCATGCTCCCTGAGCGGGGCCGGATTGGGTCCCTCTGCACATGACCCAGGACTTAGCCTCCATAAGGAAACTACAGCCTTACTGGGCATGCTCCAATGTACCGCAAGTACTGGAATAGAGGCGCCTTGGCTTTTAAGGGCCCTACTGTCAAGGTGCCTCTACCGTATTATCTGGAATAGGGGCCCAGCCTAACTCCTGGGAAGCCACCCTATTACAGATACCATCCCTCCTGTACACAGACGAGCCTTCTGCTCCAGCACGGGTTGCCTTCGCCGGCAGTGCTGAGGGGAATCGGGACATACGGGCTCGCAACCAGCGGAGGAGGGACGATCTAGGGAGGGAAGTGCTGGCGAAAACCAGAAGGTTGGCAGAAGCCCAGCTCGCTGAACAGGCCAGAACCAGGGAGGTACTGCAGTGGGAAAGGGAAAAGGACTGGGCAATAATTACTGCCATCCTCACCTGGTCCTGCACCGAGCACCTGTGGGACAGGTGCCAGGCTGCCGACCTCCTCCGCAAGCAGCAACTGGACAGGCTGAAGAGGGAGAGAGCCCGTGCCATGCTGGAACGAACCACCGAAAGGGCCTTCAGGTCAGGTGCATAGATGCCACACTGGAGGCCCTGAGGTGGCAACCCCAGTATGATACGAGCCCCCAAGCTGCGGTAGGAGGGCCAGAAGCCCTAGAACAGCAAGGTGCCCTCCAACAGGTGCAGGTGCCCCCTCCCCAGGCCTTCTGCCAACCCTGGTTTCCCCAGCAGGTGCCCTACCCTGGTCCTGCCCACGGGCACCCTCCTCCCCATGGGCCCTATACAATACCAAGGCCTCCCAGACAGGTCCTGCCCCTCCTGGTTCCTCTTGAGCAGCCCTCAAAACCACTCCTCCCAGGCTGCGACCCCACTGACAACAACCCTGCACCCGTAGTGACCTCACCACCAAGCCCAGCTGCCTCACAGGAACAGGTAAGAGCCCGTGTGGTGAGTTATCGTTAACAGGTGAGGGGGCTGACTGCGACTCCGAGGCCGTGGGCCAAAGGGAGGGTGTGCAAAGGAGCACAGCATGTTGTGAGGGACACGGGTCAGTCATGCGCTGGGCCACCAGTGAGCGCACATGAGGAAGGGGGGACAGCTAACCACCTGCTATGTACCCTTCTCACAGGTAGCAGAAGCCCTACTGTCCGTTGAGCGGCTGGTGGAGGCTGAAGACCCAGGGCCTGCCAGCCAGCATACAAGGAGGGCTGTGGCTGAGATGAGTCATGGAGAGCAAAACCCCAGTGGTGCAGCGAGAACAGGATGCGGGAGACCTCAGAAAAATTAACCCCAACCCCTGTAAATATCCCCCAATAAACCATTTTGAGCACTACATACCTTGTGGCCGCTTTTTCATTACGGGGGGGGGGCAACCAAGGTGGGGGGAGGAGACATATGCATGTTGTGGGGTCGGCCCTTCCCGGCTGCACCGTTGGGGCAATGCATGGTAGGATCTGCAATGGCCCTAGAGGCCATGGCGATGGGTAAAGCATGATCATGCTGCCCTGTCATTGACAGTCCCTACACTGTGTGACAAGTGGTATACAGCGATGAGTGCAAGGTTGGTTGCAAGGGTGGTACAATAGTTTTATTGTGCATAGGTCAAACAAGCAAGGGCACCGCCGGCGGGGCGGGACTCTAGGGTCAGTTCCCAGTCTGAATGGCAGCTATGCGTCTGGTAAGGACCTGTTTGTTCTCCTCCGATATCCTCCTGAAGCCCCCCCCCCCGGACATGTTGGTACAGGGGCATGGGGGGTGCAGGGAACAGGATAGGACCGCATAAGCCATGGGGTTAGCGGGTATGCGGGGTCCCCGATAATGACAGAAGCCATGGAAACACTCTCAATGATGCGGAACATGTTGGGTGCAATCTCCCCATCAAACATCCTGGCAAACAAGGGGGATGGGCACAGGATTCGGGCATCGTGGTACCTCCCAGAGAGGCCAGTGTACACATCAATGAACAGGCATCTGTGGTCCATGACAGCCTGGAGATTAACTGAGAATGCCTGCTTCCTATTCAGATTAGGGGGCTGGAATATGGGGATATGCGTACTGTCTATTGCCCCTATGCAGTGGGGGAAGCCCATAACCTCGAACCCCCTGATCACTACATTTGGGTCCCATAGCTGTATCACGCGCTCCATGAGGAGGTCCACTATCAGGTTGCACACATCATGGAGTGCTCTGTTCACTGTCACGGCCCCCACACCGAACTGTTCTCCCATGCTCCTACAAGAATCGGGTGTGGCTAGCTGCCACACAGCCATCGCCACCCACATCCCTGGAGGCAGTGGGAAGTGCATGTTGGTGACATTGTGGCAAAGGTGGGGGCCTATGATCTCACATAGGCGGATCAGCAGGGAGCGGTTCATCCTGAAGTAATCAGTCCACTCATTGTCCATCCAGGTCGCCAGCATGTTCTCCCACCAGTCGTTGGTCCTCGATCATGTCCAGTTCATCCAGCGCATCGGTAGGGTCACACAGTGGCCATAGAGGTTGTTGGTCCATCCACTATGCTGTGCCGCCCCTTGGGGTGTGTAGCCACGGGCTCCCCCTGTTGGTTCCCCATAGCATACCCTGGCAACCATGGATGGGCGACGTGGAGGCCGTGCTCCTGACCGTATGTTCGGGCGGCTTGCAGGCTGCTTCCCACCTGCCCGGCCACCCCTGATGGAGTGCCCCATGGGCTGGTGGCTGGGTGGCCCTGGGGGTGGGATCTGGTGTGCTTGGACCGTGTTGTGGCTACTACCACTCCCCCACCCTTTGGTTGCCAGCTCCCCATGCATATCTCTCACTTCCTCCTTCCTTCTAGTCTTGGTGATCGTCTTCCTGACTGTCCTGCACCTTGGGGAGATGGTGGGACAACTCCAGGGGGTGGCATCAGAGCTCCGGGTAGCGGCCTTGGTGTACCAGGTGATACGTGAGTTGCCCCATTTCTGGTTGCCTCCCCTCCCCCCTTTGTTGTGGGGATCCGTGGTTGCAGAGGCCTGTGGTCTGCTATACAGGTGATCTCCCTCTCCCTCTAACCTGTAGTGCAGGTGCTGATTAACGAGCGAACCAGGGAGCAGGAGGAGGTGGTGCAACTGCTGCTCCATTTGCTGCAGAGGGTGCACCAACTGGACCGTGACCAGGCGGATTGCTGGCGCAGGGTGCAGGGTTGCTGGCCCTAGTGAGGCTGCAGCTCCTGCCCGCCACCCCTTTCCATTAGAGCTCCTAATGCTTGTTGTGCTGTACAGTTTAATAATAAAATTTGTTATTTTGGTTCCCCTTGTGTTTGTGTCCGCCTTCCCTGGGGTGTGTCCCTCTGTCTGTGCCCTGTTGGATTTCCCTGGTGTGGTTGCCTACCTGGGTTGCCGCTGTTGGCGAGTTGCGTGGGTCTGCTCCTTATCACTGGATTCCCCTATGGTCTGGCACCTTGTTTCCTTGCCTTTTTGCTTTGTCACCTCTCATGTGTTGGTGCTGTAATATTAAATGTTCCCCCCCCGCCCCCATACCTTTCATAGCACCTGCCCATCCCTTGTGTCCATGGGGGGATGGTTGGCCATCCTCAAGGTTTGTGGCCTGGCTGGTTCTGTCCCCCCCTTTACTGTTGTGTTGTTGGTCTCCCCCTGTGCCACTTGCACCCCTGGTTGGCGCTTTGTTGCCAACTGGTGCTTTGCAGCCACTTCCTTTGTGTTTCGGTCCGCCTCTTGGCTCTCTGCCCTCGATTCTTGTCTGCTTTGCGGCCTTTGGCACCTGGCCCGGTCTCCCTATCTGTCTTATTCCTGGCTCAGTGTTATGTTGCCCAGGGTTTCCTATGTGTGGTTGTACGTTGGGGGGTCTTTGTGTGTGTCTAGGTATGGGCCCCATCCGTTTTAAGTCCCACCTGTTCTTGTCGGTGGCCTTGCTTGTTCCCGGACCCCCTCCCTCAAGCTGCGGTCCCCTCACTCCCTTTACATCCTGTGTTTCCCAGTGTGCACAGCAGGGGCGGGGGCCTGTTTTCCCTGGGGCCCGCGGTGCCCGGCTGTCTGGTCTGTGTGCCGTGACCTGTGTGGGGCTGTTACTTTGTGTCTCCTGTCATTCTGGCTCCCTTCGCCCTCGCGGGGTCTGGCAGTTTTAGGGCAGTTCCCTGTGCCACAGCTTCGTTTGCCCTTCCTTGGCCATGTTGTCATGTCACTGTGCTGGGCGTGTTTTCCCTTCAATTCGGTGTATTGGCGGTCCGTGTAAATGTCTTGGGTGTTTGCTCAGTGTTTCCCGGGGTGGCTGTTTGGCTGATGGGTATGTGCCGGCCCCTCCCCTTCCTTCTCACAACCCGCTGTGGCGGTGTTCACATACATGTCTCCCTGCTCAGCGCTGTTCGATGTGCGGTGGGTGTGCTCACCAACCCATCTCCACACCGGCGCTGCGGTGGCGTCTGTGTAAAAAAGGTCTAATTCTCACGTAGCAAATCTTTCCCACTAAAACTAATGTGTGTGGACACTTACGTATGAAATGAACTGCTCTAGGAGCTGGCCTTCCTAAATTCTTTCAGCCTTTACTGACACAGGTGAGTCTTGTAGTGACTGTAATCCTTTTCTTTAGAGTTGCTGAAAAGGTGGTTTCTTTCCAGCTTTAAAGTATTTCTTTACAGCAGATGCATCAGGTGGCAATATTATGAACCTGGCTCACAAAGCATCCAGCCTAGAAGTTATTTGCATTCAAACTTCTATATTAGCAAGAGCTGAATTGGACTATGCTTGCACCTTTAAAAGAATTCTGAAGCATTCTGCTTACAAAATAGAATGTCAGAGTTGGAAGGGACCTTGAGGGTCCCCATGTTCAACCATCTGAAGGAATACAGGATGACTACAACTACATCATCCCTGAGAGATGGCTGGCCAGCCTTGTTTTGAAAACCTCCAGTGATGGAGAGCCTACAGCCTCCCAAGGCAGGAGACTGAACGCTCTTTCTGTTAGGAAGAGAGCTGAAAGAGGTACCTGATTTGGAACCTGTGGGTAATACCCACATTTTGGGGTACCCAAATACCATTTGAGTACCCCAAAAAATGGTAAACACGGTTTGGGTACCAAAAAATACCCAAAACATTGGTTTGATTCAGGTACTGGAAATTTGACAGGTACACCCATTTTTGCAGGTACTCATTTCATCTCTAGTTAGGAAGTTTTTCCTGATAGCTAACTGAAATCTACCTTCTGTAATTTGAGCCCATTCAAAGAACTGTTTTGAATTTACAAAGGAAAATAGGAGTAGGACACATCTGAGAAACTTGAGGAATCCTGCCTCAAGGGGATTGGGTTAGATGGCATTTGAGGTCCCTTCCAGCTCTTCAGTTCTATGGTTCTATAACCTACCTAGCAGGAGGGGGGAACCATCACACAGCCCAGAACCAGATCTTTCCCCCTTCAGAGCTCTGCAGGTTGGGGCATTCTGCAGGGCGAGTGGCCTGGTTTTGACCTTGACACTTCCATTTTGGCCTATGGGAGTAACAGAGTCAAAACCATAAGAGATGACAATCCCACTGCCAGCCCAGAAGCACTTTGTGGCTATCCAGCAGGTGGGTTGGTGGTGGGAGTACTGTCACCCATGGCATCTGCTGTTGCAGATGACCTGGTGTGCGCAGTCTCCAAGGGAATAATCAGATGCCCTCCACCAACCAGGATGGCACCAGTCCTCAAGTAGCACCAGATGATCAGACACCATCCACTAGTCAGGACAGCACCAGTCCTCAAGTAGTGCTGGGCGATCAGACGCCCCGCCCCCACCAGCCAGGATGGCACTGAGTCACAGGGAGTGCCGGCACTGCACTGTGTGCTTCAGTCTCAGCCTCTCAGGGCTCACCCTGGGACTGAAGGGGGTGGAGCAGGACACCCCTAAGACTTCCTCTCTCCTATATAGAGGGCCTGCTGTCATTTCAGTCTTGGCTTGCCACCTGAGTGTCTGGATCTCCTCCTGCGTCTAGCTGACATTCCTACTTTCCACCCCAGTTCCTGCTTCTACCTTACCTTCCTGAATTCCCACTGGATTCCTGTATCTTACCTTTGACCTGAGCTCTGTTTCCCTGCCTTGGCTTACCACTCCCCAGTCTCTTCCGTACCTTGACACCTGCTCTTCGGATTGCTCTCTGGACTATGGCTAGGACCCGGCCTGACTCCGAGCTTGGACTTCCCTTTTCTTGTGATGCCTGTATTTAGACTGCCTTCTGAGTTTTCGACTTGGACTAGTTTCTCAGCTGTGATCTTGGTTTTCCCTTCCTGCCCTGGTGCCATCTCTCTGAAGAGTTCCATAGACTACGACCCTGGTCTAAGAAATGTACAAACTTCTAGCACCTGGGTGAGTGTCTATACCAGAACTGGGGCTGGGTGAGAGGCGGTTCATAGTAAACAGGAGTGGGGCAAAACCTCTGGGGCTAGAGGGGGAGGGCCCGCAGGCTAGTGGTCCCTCACCCCTGCTATAGAGTATACATATTAAAGGCTTTTTCAAACATTTTACATTACTTAAAATAACCTTGAAGTCAATAACTCAAATAATGGTAGGCACTCAACTGGCGAAGTGCCAAGTGTCGTCAACTCTCACTAAAGACAATTGAGGGCTCTAAGCACGAATCAGAAATACACAGAAGAGAGTAGTTTGGGTCATAGCCTGTATTTGACTCTAACTAAATATCTCCACTTACCACATTCAGTAGCATGATGATGCAAAAGTTGATGCATACTGCAGTCCCTGTAGTTGCAACCTGAGAATTATTCCTGATTAAAGCCCACTTAAAGGCAGCAAAAGTGCTGACAGTCACAACACGGTAAATAACAATGCCAAAAACAGCAGCAATCACCACACAGATCTAAGAGGAAAAAAACAATATGAAAGACTGAAGTTGGAAAACCACACCAATTTCTTCCAAGATTCTCAGGAGTATAGAAATAAATCTAGTACTAAAAAAATTCAAGTGACAAGACTGAATCATATGGAATTCTTGAACCCTGGCACCTCTATTTTTACAAATTAAGCACTGCTTGGTTGTGACATTAACTTGACAGGATTCCCCTTCCCTCCCCTTTTTTGTTTTGTTTTGCTTTTTTACCACACAAGCATAAATTTTCATTTATAAAACTGGTTGATATTGTGGGGTAGTGTCTCAGGCACAGATACATGAAAGCATCCCTACTGCAGAAGGATATTTACTTGTGCTTACATTTAAGCCCCATTAATGCTTAAGTTCTTTCCTACATTGGGGCCTAAATGAAGTCAAATTAACAACTAAAATGCCATTTGGAATGTTTTAAATCAATCCAACTAGTTTCTGAAATTTAAAAATAATGAATAGTAATTAACCTCACTGACCCATCAAGATCTCCATTTATTACAAAGTTCAAACTTGTATAGAACTTACTGACTGTACCAAGTGAGGGTTACTCCTTGCTGTTGTTTGTTGTTTTAATCCAGGCACATAAGCGTACATATCACTGTGATAAACATTTATAGATGCAGAAAGGCACATCTTACATAAGCAATTTTCAAGGGCAGGAACAGTAAAATGTTATTACAAAACGAGATACAATTCTCAATCATTGAAGCCATAAGAAGAAACTAAACAATGCAATGGATAATATGTTCTCAACAGTCCCATGGGGTGCATCCACATGAGCTATGGTGATCCCGATCCCTGTGTACCCCATGGGGACAATCGCTGCTGCCACATTTTGGGGCCAGCGTGGGGAGCAAGGCAGATGGTCCTGGGTAGGCCATTGTCAGCCATGACCCAGGGTGGGCTGAGGTGCCAGCCACATGAGCAGTTGCCGGGCCCTGTCCCACCCCACTCCCCCAGCTCACCCACTATCCCCCCCCCAGCTGTGACGCGGCTGCACAGGACTTGAGATAGCGCCTGCTGTTCAAAACCCCGCAGTGAACCTCACCGTGGGTGGGGCAGGCAAGGACAGGGCACACGAGCAGCGGTGCACTTTCATGCATTGGGCAGCCTTACCTCACTTTGGGGAAGGTTGGTATGTGCTGAGTCCCCAGCCTTTTCCCGACTCAGGACGCAGCGCATAGCAGCCAGCCGCCCACCCCGCCCCACAGCAGGGGGAACATCTAGTGGCTGCTGAGCACACAGTGTACTGTATTGCATGGTAAGGCTGCCTGGGGTGAGGTAAGGCTTCCCAAGGCATGGTAGGTGTATCGTGTGGCTATACCCTTGGTTTAAAAAATGTAATAATGAAGGGGGAAATCCTGACTCTTTTGAAGTCTATGGTTAACTTCCCACTGACTTCAGTGAGATCAGGATTGTACCCCGAAATTGCAAAGGGCTTTACAAAGTGGGTCTATGTGCTATGAAAAAAAGAGTCTTTTCCCAACTAAGGGGGAAATGGAGGAAAGATATGAACAATCCATGATGTACATTCTGAGGTGAAGAGGGCATCAGAAGGGCAACACTGAGCAGATCAAAACTGATTAGGAGGGTAAGACAGCCTTAAAATAATTAAGGCCGTTTTTACATGGACGGAGGTGGGTGGGGAAATGGGTGTTTTGCCGTGGTGGGTGGAGGTGGGTGCATGTGCATTTACATGGACACACACCTACCTCCACTCACCTCCACCCACGGAGCCTCCTCCAGTTTTCTGGAGGGCTCCGTGGGTGTGCAATGGGTGGAGGTGGGTGTTGTGCGGGAGCGTGCATGCATCCCCACCCATCCTGCTCGGTGTTCACATGGGTGAACACCGAGCGGACACCCATCCCCCCACCCACTGCTGGCCGTATACATGGACGGCTCCCCCTGCACACCCGCCCCGAGCTGGGGGTGGGGCATCAGTGTAAAAACGGCCTAAGGTGGTAATCGGGCAGTGTTGCTTGCTCATCCATGTTGTCTCTCCCCTTCTCTCCAATGCAATGGACCCGTCCTTATTTTAACATTGCTCTACTGTTCCATCCCAACCCTTTTTCTTTTCTGTTAGCATTGCCTACTTGTTTCCTAGTCTAGATCACCTACCTGCGTCTTCACAATGTCTAACGTGGTTTATATTCTGCTTTTTCCTACCAGTATTAGCACTGCTACACCTCAGAAGGATTAGAGCATGTGCTCCAAAATGATTTAAAAGTAGCTTGAAATCCTTGTCTCTCCTGATGTTCACTTGTCTCCTCCTTACTTGTCTCTCTTAGATCGTAAGCCCCTTGGGGTTGGAACTGTCTATAACCACTGATTGTGCAGTGCCAGGTACACAGCTAATAATAATAATAAACAGGTCAGATGACACTTAAGTGTGTTTCAGGCAGGCAGGAAAAAGTAAAAAGATCTCAGCACAGCAGTGTGGCAAAATTCACTGATATTGGCTTAAGTTTTGTACTAGGGAAAGCAGAGGAGACTCAATCTTCTACCCCACTAACACTGAGAATGTTGCAGGCCCTCTGCAGTGAATGTTGCCGGTCCTCTGCAGTGAACTTTAACACTGTAACTGTCTGAAAAATCCTGAGCCCTGGGGGCACACTTAAATCTGGGTTTCTCGACAGGGCAGATGTCCAGTGCAGTTTGTTCAGAAAAAATGGGATCCCATCTAAAAGGAATAAGTGAAATAACAATTAAGTAACAGCCTCTCTTATTAAAGATGAAGAGAGAGGGGGTTTGGCCTATAGGTTCTGGTGAGTTCCCTTTCCCGCCAAAGGGGGTGAATATTTGGGGTCACAGCAATGCTGCCATGACCCATGGCCAGTGGGGGTGATGGCAGCACTCATCTAAGGTGGTCAAAAGGGGGAGACACTCGCTGGGGTAACTCTTCCACAGGAAGTAGAAAGGGGAAAGGAATGTCTTACTGGACTAGCCTTGCTTAAATGATATAGATTGTGACTAGAGAATTATTATCTAGCTTGGAATTAATACTCAGAAGTAATAATGGACTAATGAAGTTGCAGCCTTATTAAAAACACCACTCTCGTGTTCAGGTTTTTTTTCCTGTGGTTCCTTACACACTGCTTGAAATACCTCTCCAATGCTCTAGCATGCAGAAAAATCTGGAGGGCACTCTCAAAACCAGGTCTCTCAACAGGGGTTCCCTTCAGTAAAAGTAAATTAAGCCCTAATAATCGCATTCTCCATCGCCATGCTTTTTCAGCAAAGATTTCAGATTTCATGCAACCAGTAAAGTAATGAAAGATGTCCAACCATAAAAAATATTCCAGATGCAGAAACAATAAGTCTGCTACATTTATCTGCAAATGCTTGATAAGGCTCTGGCTTGCCAGATATGGGGTTCATCCGCTCTTTCTTGGAGTACTTGGCTTCAAACTGGGGACGTATTTCTTCCTAAAAGACAGAGAAACAATGTTTATGTAGGGTAGAGTTAGGTGAGGACAGATAAGAAACCTAACATTGCTTTTCTCATCTCATAGTTTAAAAGTAGTACATCAGATTAAATGGGCAAGCAAGTGTAGATAATTGTCAGCTTTGGCTGCTGGGCCATTAGCATCATTTCCAGCAGTTAGAGAACTAATACAAATGTAACAAACTCTCCAATAGTTATTTACCCTTGTAAACAAGACTCTTAAAATGTGTATCTGCAAACATCATTCTCCCTAAGAAGAACCCTGGAAATTCTTTGACATGATACTCTCCTACTGAGACTAGGTGGCAGAAGGCAGATGTAGCAATTAAAAAGAAGCCTGGATAAAATTGCACTTAATCCCCTATCCAAGATTATTTGAAAATAAGACTGCTTAGTAGGTACTTGTTTACACACTCAATTGATCACTCAAGAGATCTTGTTTCTCATTATTAGTGAGTGACTAATTTTATTTCCTCTTTTGATTGAGTTACTAGTTTAGTAGATCATGGGAATGCTGTGGAAGTACTGTATCTTGATTTCTGCAAAGCATTTGACAAAGTCCCCCGTGATATCCATCTTGATAAGTTGATAAAATATGGGTTAGATGATACTACCATTAGGTGGATTTACAGTTGGTTGAAGAACCATACCCGAAGAGTGCTCATAAATGGCTCCCTATCAATCTGGACGGAGGTATCAAGTGGGGTGCCTCAGGGCTCAGTCCTGGGCTCTATACTGTTAAACATCTTTATCAATGACTTCCTTGGATGAAGGAGTAGAAGGGACGCTTATGAAATTTGCAGATGACACAAAACTGGGAGGGACGTTAACACCTTAGAAGACAGAAACAAGATTCAAAATGATCTTGACAGGATGGAAAGCTGGGCCAAAACTAACAAAATGAAATTCAACAAAGATAAATGTAAAGTTCTGCATTTATGTAAGAAAAACCAAATGCACAAGTATAGGATGGGGGATATCTGCCTTGGCAGCAGTACATGTGAAGAGGCTCTTGGGGTTGTAGTTGATCACAAACTGAACATGAGTCAGCAGTGTGATGCAGCTGCTAAAAAGGCAAATGCAATTTTAGGCTGAATTAACAGAAGCATCATGTCCAGGTCACGAGAAGTAATGGTTTCACTTGACTCTGCACTGGTCAGACCTCATCCGGAGTTCTGTGTCCAGTTCTGGGCACCACTTTTTAAGAAGGACATTGACAAACTGGAACGGGTTCAGAGGAGAGCGACAAAGATGGTCAGGGGTCTGGAAACCAAGTCCTACAAGGAAAGGTTGAAGGAGCTGGGTATGTTTAGCCTGGAGAAGAGAAGACTAAGGGGAGACATGACAGCAGTCTTCAAATATCTGAAGGGCTATCCCATAGAAGATGGAGCAGACTTGTTCTTTGTTGCTCCTGAGGGCAGGACTAGAACCAATGGGCTCAAATTACAAGAAAGCAGATTTCAGCTAAACGTTAGGAAGAACTTTCTAACGATAAGAGCTGTTTGACAGTGGAACAGACTGCTGAGGGAGGGGGCTCCTTTGCTGGAGGTTTTCAAACAGACTGGCTGGCCATCTGTCTGGGATGCTGTAGCTGTGGATTTCCTGCATAGAGCAGGGGGTTGGACTAGATGACCTCTGAGGTTCCTTTCAACTCTAAGGTTCTATTATTCTATCTTGGAAGAAGACACATAGGGTGTAGTAACAAATGAGAGATTAGCTCCCTGGAGTTCATGGTTACTTTTTGGAACCTGCGTGCAGCCACCACGTGCAGGTACTATGCGCTGTCAGGCTCTATTCCTGTCAGGGTCCCGGCGGTGGCGAAAGCTGGTGGTGGCTTCCGGGAACTCACCCGGTACCACAGTTGTGCCGCCGGCATCCCCGCCGTCTACATCAGCGCCGCAGGAGGAGGAGCTTCTGGGAGCAGCAGGGGAACGCTCTGGGGAGAGGACCTCCACCCCGCCTCCATCTCTGACCGACAGTGACGCCCCCTGTCAGGCAGCACCGGCGCTCAGAGTGTCTGCGCCAGTGTGCACAGCTTGCTGGGGGAACTTAAAAGCAGCTCCAGAACAGGCTGCCATTGCTGGTGATCAGAGCCTTGTGCCTGGGATATCGGCCCCTATTGTTGAGTAGGCGTGGAAAGAGTGTCTTGTGGAGTACGTGGTGCGAGCGTGGAGAGAGCGAGTGCGTGGGTGAGTGTTACAAGGAGTGAGTGTGTGTAGACCTGTCTGAGTGTGTGTGGTGTGTGCTTGAGCCATCCCCTGTCCTTGCACTTCCTGGACCCCTGTTGGTTGTATATGCCCTATCCTTACCCCTTTCTTGGGTCTTACACTCTTCCTCCACAGAGTCCTGGGCCCCTACCTCTCGGTGCGCATGTGTTCCTTGACTGTAGGGCCTTGTACTCACCCCATGATGATCTAGGCTGGGGATCTATATTCCGAAGGCCATATAAGATCCTGAGGGACCATTTAGGGAGCCAAGGTTGCTGCTACCCCGCAGGGGAAGGGACTCTGCCTGGTGTGTGTGTGTGTGTGTGTGTGTGTGTGTGTGTGTGTGTGTGTGTGTGTGTGTGTGTGTGCGCGAGTTCCTGGGCACGCTGCTGCCAGTTCTGGTCCTTTACTAGGTTCTCCCTAGTACCCTGTCCCTCCTCTATACCTCCCTGTTACCCCTTCCGTCCCCTACACCTCACAGTGACGAACTGAAGAGATGGGCAGATGTTCCTCCCTGCTGTGCTCTGCCCCCCTCCTTACCACTGAGATGCGGTCACTTGCTGGACTCCTCTAGGCAGTCCCCCTGGACTGTATGATTCTGGTGGACCTGCATATACACAGAGATTGTGTGCACCCTAAAAGATGGGAAGCGGCCATGTGGGCACACATTTGCCCACATCAGGCAGCATTCACCCACATGGTGGGCTTCACATTTTCCATGATGACACTGTGAGTGGAGGCCACAGGGTGGGTGGGTGGCAGGCAGGTGTGACTGAACTTCTGGCAGCCACCTAACAGATGGGCAGGTGGCCACCCATCCAGAGGGGGCTAATTTAGGCTACTGTCTTGTCTCTTTTCACCCACAGAATAAAAACCAATGAGACAATAGCCCACATTAGTTAACATTACACCACACTGAGTTTGATCCCATTCCCTGTGGATCCAGCGCACAGCGATGCACATGCGCACCCATGCGTAAACTGCACACACAGCCATTGCCAGCACATTGTGCTGTGAGGAAACCATGCGCATGCATGCGCGTAGCATCTACGGGGAATGGGATTATGGCCATTGTTTATTAGGTGCTCACCAAATATTTGCCCCCACCAGACATAGGACTGCCACCTAGCCCCTCTCACAACGTCATCTTGTGGAATGTGGACCCCACTGTGTGGATGAATTATGGCTAATGCAGGGGCCACTGTCTATCTGTTATGTTGATTGAAGTCATGCCTGCATACAGGTCTGCTCTCATGGTCACTGAAGTCCTGAAAGGCAATGCACGCCAAATTTAAACCCACATTGGGTGAGGACATTCTGGTTCCCAGCACTGGACACAGATGAAAACCCTATTCTTGTTGAGAACCAGCAAAATCCAAGATCCCACACAAGAACCAACGAGATCCCATGCAGGTAAGAAGAGGCCTCCTCATTCCCCTGTCCTGCTCAGAAAAAGCTGAATGGGGAAGTTCTTTGCTCAGCTGAGCTGCACGTGGGCCAGGAAACAGCAGGAAGCAGGGAGGTGCATAGCAACCAGCCAGAAGAGCAGAAGCCCTGTGGTGAGGTGAATCAGCCTGGGGAATCAGATAGCCTGTTGGGTTGTGTTCAGATACCAGTTTCTGCCCAAATGCGACCAGGGCAAGTCGGGTACCCTAAATTCGACAGTGTGCCCAACTGGCTGGGTATGTGGTTGCAGCTGTACTCTCCAGAGCTGTTTCAAAATACCACAACAGAGCGGGTGGCACCGAGCTGCCTGTTGAGGTACCTTTGCTCTGGCTTGTGGGCCATGCTGTAGGGATTCATAAGCCTGGGCATCAGGGGGTAGGCAGGGTCCCCCAGAATAACAGACTTCATGAGTACCTGTCATGTACCCCATATAATAAGCATATATGTTGGGCCCTTTGTGTTTCAATGTATTAAAATTAGAATTACCCTTTGTATGGTGAACTTTTGTTGAACTGTTTCTGTAATGACCTCCCAGTAAACTTTTGACTATATACTGGGAGAGAAATTTTAATTGTTAAAATGTCCTTCTGACTTGTTTTAGAACTGGGATCTTATCAAGTCTTTGTGTTTCAGTGATTAATGGCTCCATGCACAAGTATCTCCTAGGTAAAGTTTTAGCTTTTATTTGGCCAGCAGCTGGATTCAACTAATTGGTCAGCAGCTAATGTTGAAGGAAACCTGACTGAAACTCCATGACATCATCTGCCTGAGCTGTTCAAGCCAGCAGTTTACTATAAGGGTCAGAGAAGTTCTTTGATTCTTCAGAAACGATTCTAAATTGACGTGAGTCTTTTCTCACCTTGATGGCAGAACAGGGCACAGAACTGGGTAATATGAAAGTATATTCTTTTGATACCTTTGAACCAATGAATTGAGCATATGTTAGCTTCTAGAGCTGTTTCTTTAAACAAGAATGTTTATTTAGATCATGTACTTGTAACTGACTTTGATTCTCTTTTGTGTAACATATTGACACTTTTCATTTGAATTTAAGTAACTATGCTTTATATTTATAACATTCTTTGTCTCCTGGCCTCATTTATAAATAATATTGTCTTTATAATACTTTGCTGAGCTGGTTGGCTTTTAGCACAGTGTAAACTAAGTTTCCACAAGTTGGAAAAGAATCACTCCATATCCAGTTCAAGATTATGTCTGGCTGGACCACTAAGTGCATTTTCCTTTTGAGGAAACTGAGGCACAATGCGACATACCCTCTTGATGTGCATTACAGGGGTAGATTGAAAGTCCCCAGTGTACATGCTCCCAAAGAAGGGGCACTGGCACAGGATGCAGGTGTCATTGTTCTTCCCTGACCACCTGGCCAGTATATCCAGGAACCGGCAGGCACAGTGGTCCACTATGGACTGGAGAACCACCAAGAAGAACCTCTTGCAGTTCAAATAGTCATCTTTGCCCCTATATTTTTGTGGGATGAATTTCGGGATGTGTCACCCTCAGATGCGGGGGATGCTCTTGAGACTGTTTGAGCCACTTATTGTGAACTAGATCCATGTCCATCATGGCTGGTCAAGGCCAGCCAGGAGACATTAGGGCCATTGCTGGAGGGGATTGTCAATGCCTCCCTTGGGGAGTGCAGCGTGCCGTACTGTCTCAAGGAGGCTGTGGTGCGACCCCTCTCAAGAAGACATCATTGGACGTTGGCGTCCTGGTCAGCTATTGGCCGGTCTTTAACCTTCCCCTTTTAGGGAAGGTTATTGAATGGGTGGTGACCTGGAAGCTGCAGGAGCATCTGGACCGGATTAATTTTCTCAATCCCTCACAGTCTAGCTTTCATTCGGGATATAGCATGTAGGGGTGGGAAGTTCGGTACATCCGGTATCTGATACTGCCGGTATTTTGCTGTACCGGCAGTATCGGATTACTCCGGTATTTGGGGGTACCGGTACCGGTTCCCCGTGCCGGATTTTTTTACATTGCGGCCATTGAAATGAATGGCTGCAATGTAAAAAAAGAAACAAAAAACCCCCAACCACTTTCCCTCCCCAGTCCAGGCTGCGTGGGTGGAAGGGGGGACACCCCCCACCCACCCTGCCTAGTCTGGATTAAAAAATAATAATTTCCCCCCCAAAGTCCCTGCTAGTGCGTGCGACCCAGAGCCTGCACCAGCAGGTAGGTACTGTGGTACTAGGGTGATCCCTGGCATGGGGGGTGGTTTAACAGGGATCACCCAGGGATCGCCTACCTTTGGTGCTCTGGGCGGCAGCGGTGGTGGAGGCGGCGGCGGAAGCACAGTGGTCCGGAGGCTTCAGCGCTGGCTGGTGGCTTCAGCACTTACTAGGCCTTCCGGGGAACTTCCAGGTTTCCCCGGAAGGCCTAGAAAGTGCTGAAGCCACCAGCCAGCGCTGAAGCCGTCGGACCACCGTGCTGCCGCCGCCTCTGCCGCCGCCGCCCAGAGCGCCAAAGGTAGGCGATCCCTGGGTGGGGACGTAGGCTGATCCCTGGGGTGGGGTGTGTGTTAAGCCACCCCCCACCCCAGGGATCACCCTAGTACCTGCTGGTGCGGGCTCCGGGTCACCGGCAGCGGCCCAGAGCCCGCACTAGTAGGGACTTAGGGTAAACATTTTTTTTAAAAAAAATCCAGGCTGGGCAGGGTGGGTGGGGGGTGTCCCCCCTTCCACCCGCACAGCCTGGGAGGGGGAGAGGGGAGGTATTGGTTTTCCCCCCCATTGATTTCAATGGGGACAGTTCCCCATTGAAATCAATGGAATAAATCTGGTACCGGTATACCAGTTTTAATCCGGTATACCAGTTTTTTGTAAACCGGTAACCGGTAAAACTGGTAACCGTTTTTTTGCCAGATGTCCCACCCCTATGAGACTGTGCTTGTGGCCTTGGTCGACGACCTCTCCCATGAGTTGGACCAGGGTCGTTTGACTCTGTTGATCCTGTTAGATCTCTCGGCTGCATTTGATACCATTGATCATGAGTTGTTGGTGACTCGGCTGTGGGACTGGGCAGGGACTGTTCTTGAAAGCTTCCGCTCTTTCCTGGCTGGGAGAACCCAACGTGGTCCTGGGTGATTTTTTATTTTCTCCCCAGGGCCTCATGTGTGGAGTCCCGCAGGGTTCTATCCTGTCCCCTCTCTTGTTCAATGTGTATATGCAACCTTTGGAGGACATTGTTAGGGAGTTTGGCGTACGGTGTCATCAATATGCTGATGACACCCTGCTATATCTCTTTTTCATCCGACTCAGGCCCGGCAGTCTCAGTGCTTACCTGGTATTTGACGGCTGTGGGGGATTGGATGAGGACGAGCCATCTGAAGTTAAATCCCGACAAGACGGAGGTGATGGCTGTGGGGAAGGCCAGGGGAGTGGTGGCCCCCATCATTGATGGAGCCCATCCTGCCCTGGTATCTCAGGTTCAGAGTCTGGAGGCGCTCATGGGCCTGCAGCTCCGCCTGGATGTCCAGGTGGTGGCTGTGGCGAAGGGGGCATTTTGCCAATTACATCTGGTGCGTCGGTTTTGGCCGTATGTCTCAGACTCGGATCTGGCCACAATCATCCATGCTTTTATTACTTCAAGACTGGATTACTGTAACACACTCTACGTGGGGCTACCCTTGGTGCTGGTTTGGAGACTGCAGCTGGTGCAGAATGCAGCGGCTTGTCTCCTGATGGGGATGGGCTGACGTGAGCACATTACACCGGTGCTTCACTCTCTGCACTGGCTGCCGATAGTCTTCTGGGCCCAATTCAAGGTGTTGGTGTTGACCTTTAAAGGCCTAAATGGCCTGGGCCCAGCCTATCTGCAGGACCACCTCACCCACTGGATCCTGGATCGGTCTCTGCGGTCAGTCGGGGGCACCCTCCTCGAAGTCCTCTGGGTTTCTTGGGTGTCGACCTTGCGGAGGGCATTCTCTGTGGCTGCACCGCGGCTGTGGAACTCCTTCCTGCCGAAGGTCTGCCTGACCACTGACCTCCCCTCTTTCCATAGACAATGTAAGACCTGGCTGTTCCGCCGTGCCTTTCCCAGGGAGAGGGGCTGGGTGGGTTCGGTTAGGGTGGGGTAGGAGGTAATTTGTTTTACTGTGGGTTTTTTAATTGTATTATTGTTGTTTTTAAATCTGTTCTAATATGTTGTTAGTTGCCCCGAGATGCTTTTAGCAGGAGGGGGCAGCATACAAATTTTATACTAAAAATATAAATAAATAAAATAAAATATACAGTTTGGTAAGCCCTCCTGCTGAAAACCCTTCATTACATCCTCAAGATGCGCAGCTTGGTCACAGATCAGAGATGACCTTGATTGTGCCTAGCAATCTCCTTTAACCAAGCACAGCAGATGGTTTGCATTTGCTGGATTGCTCGCAGGCTCACTTCAGCAGTGGTGAAGAGGACCTCCAGCACTCCCTGGTTCTCATGCTCCATGGCTGTGTGACAGGTGTTTGTGGAGTCTGCAGACAATGCAGCATCACAGGTTTTGAACCATTTATGAAACTGGGTGGGTGCCAGGCTGGGAATGGCTGTGTGCCGCATGTGATGGCCACTGTTGGGCATCTGTCATCACATGGCTGGCTGTGCGCCTGGATATTGGTTGGAACAGTTCTTGAACCACTACATGTGTTTTAGTACTGTGCTGAGATGGTATACCATGCTACAAGCATGCCATACATCCTGCAGCTGTTAACACCAAGGAAGCATGACATATATTGCTTGAGTTGTGGGTGGCTGGGGGGGGGGGGAATAACTTCACTGTAACAAAATGTCCAGGTGTGTGCATCTCCTGAACAGTGTGAAGATCACTGGCTGGGGAATGATATCTGGGAGGGCAGCTCCCTATTGGTTGACAGCAACTCAGCTATGCCCTTAATTTTTGAAAGTAACAATTTCTTTTGCTTGCAATCAGCATGCAGTACTCCTTCCCACACTCTGCAACAGGGAGCTTTCTTTGTGAGTTGTTTGCCAGGGATAGCCAAATGGCTTCAGCTTTTTTTTTGTCTGTAGGTGTTGTGCCCACCCAGGGTACATGGCCCAGAGAATTTGGGGGGTGCTGGGTACCCTTGCCTTTGCTGGCATTTGAGTGAGGCCTGATGTACAGAGGTAGCTGTTAGACCCATCCTCTGAGGATGCCTATGCACTCGTAGGGTGGCACATGCACATGATGGGGTTCTATGTATACAAACCAACCCTGCTGCGGATCCATGTTCAGTATAGTGCAAGCATGGGACCCCCGGATGAGATGAGTAGGGATGGGTGAACAGATCGCGGTTCGGGTTTGGCCATTCGTTTTGGCTGCATTTGTTTCATCCGTTCGTTTCGTCCGTTCGTTTTGGCTGCGTTCGGTTCGTCCGTTCGCTTCGGCAGTTCGGTTAGTTCGCCGAGTTTGGGTTCGGCTGTTTGGTTCGGTCCTCCGAACAGGCCGTTTGGTTAGGCCATTTGGCTGTTCGGTTTGGCCGTTCGGCTGTTCGGGAAATGTTGTTATGGGTGTTTTTTTGTATTTTATATGGTTTTTTGGTTTTTTATTGGGTTTTATATGGTTTTCTTTTGTTTTTTATTTGGTTTTTTGGTTTTTTAAAATCTAATATTATATATATATATCTACACTAAATCTAACTGCTATTAACTATTAGAAATGCTATGAACTAAATGGATTATCAGGCCTACTCCTACAAACACTAAAACTAAATCACTAATGCTATCTCTATCACTAAGCTAACTCCTACAACTCTCTACATCTATCTATCTATCTATCTATCTATCTATCTATCTATCTATCTATCTATCTATCTATCTATCTATCTATCTA
>QEPC01000841.1:1124861-1136124 GCA_003113815.1 Sphenodon punctatus | reverse complement strand
CTGTACAGTGAAATGCATAACACAAGGTTTCAGTTTAAGGTTTAAGTTTCATTTCAGTACAAAACTGAAATGAAACTTAAAGCAATCTAAAAATCCTACTCAACGCCTGCAGTTCAGGAACAGTGACTAGCTCAGAAGGTGTTGGGAAGGGGGGAGGCAGATAATTAGTTTGTTTCTTGCAAGCCTCTCCACCCCTGGTGCCTGGAAGACTGCTCCGTCCTCAGTGACTGACTACACCTCCCTGTCATGTTTGACCTTCCAGTGAACCTTTTTTTGCTACCCGAACTCACCCAAACGTGATCCGAACTGACCGAACTGTTCGGCAATTTCGCCGTTCGGTGTTCGGTTTGTTCGGTATGTTCGCGTTTGGGTTCGTGTTCGGGTTCGGTCATCCGAACAGGCCGAGTTTGGGCCGAACTCCGAACTTCCGAACCGTGTTCGCCCATCCCTAGAGATGAGAGAGTGGGATGCAAATGAGACCTTGGCTCTTCTGGATGTGTGTGCACTGCTGGTGGTTGGGCTGTCCCTTATGGAGGCTGGACCTTCCCTGACACCTTTTCTCATCAGTGCCCTGAAGATACTGAAAGGTTACCTATGGGACCACTGGGAGTGTCTGACTTGGATGCTGGAGCTGAAGCTCTTTGGGGAACCGAATGGCTTGGGGTACAGGGAAGGTGAACTGACTGAAGAGGAGCTTGCTGCCCTATACAACTTGGTTTGGACACTTCTGGAAGTGCAGGGTGCCCTGATGAGCAGGGGATGTGAGGGGCTGCAGGAGGTGCATATTTGACTATATGTGGAGAGGGAGGGGTTTCCCATCCCACAGCAGGTGAGACCCCACTAGAAATGTGTGCTAGCTACTAGTGGGCTGTGAACTGTGCTGTCAGCAGAAGCTGTGGCAAATTGTACTCACAACCTGCAAGGACTGACTGCTTGCTGTCATTTTTCTTTTTGATAGGGGTGTGCACGAGGGCACTATTTTGTTTTTGTTTTAGTTTAGTTTCTCTGTAAAAAACTTTCTTAGTTATGTTTTTTGTTTAGTTTTAATTTCATTTTCATTTAAAATTTTGTTTTCCATTCACTCCTATGGGCATTTCAATCCAGCCAGATGGGGGACACAGCTGGTGCATCTTTTTGTTCCCATAGTTTGCCGCAACTGAGAGGCATGGCAGGGAGTAGGTGGGTAGAGCAGGCTGGGGAGGAATGCCTGCCCATCTGTTGGGTTTTCTGGGCTAAACTGGTGCAGCGGGGCTGAGAGATGTCTGCCTGCACGCCCATGAAAAACATGCGGGGGCTAGGCATTTGTTAGGCTCCGCCCACTGATTGTTGAAGTCCTGGTACAAGGAACTTCTTTCCTTGCCCAAGGCAGTTTTGTTTTTGTTTTAGGTTTTGTTGTTCACATACCCACTTTCTTCACCAGCATTATAACCTGCCGTGTCAGTGACTCAGCAAGAAACTCTCCCCCCACATGTGACCCCTACTGCAGTCTTTTCCCTGCTGTAGTCCACAAAGCTGCAGTGCTGATCACTCAGTACAAACCTCTTCTTCTTCCCAGTCTATCAAGTCCCAGTCGTATGCAATGACTGCTCGTCTTCTTTTCCAGAACTCCAGGAAAACAGTTGCTGTGGCAAATAGAAAAGAAATACAAGATCTTTTTTGAATGAAGAAAACATGTAACTACTATCATATCACGGCTGAA
The DNA here is from genome assembly GCA_003113815.1 of Sphenodon punctatus. Lineage (NCBI taxonomy): Eukaryota > Metazoa > Chordata > Lepidosauria > Sphenodontia > Sphenodontidae > Sphenodon > Sphenodon punctatus. Next base: position 1,134,425 of record QEPC01000841.1, on the reverse strand, counting down.
TGAAGTGGTTAGAAGCCTTCATTTGTTTGCATAAGTAGATGTCTTCGAACAGGGAATCTTTTGATGATCAAATCTGCATTTAGAAGACACTGCTTTCACAGAAATACTTTGCTCCTGTCAAACATGACAGAAACTTGGATGAGTTAAGTTAGAGCTAAATTAAAACACTTGATTTTTAACCAAATGAGCTACAGACTGATAAGAATGAAATGATTCCTGTAAGTCATCATGATTAACATTAAACAGACTGATGACAAAGCAAAATATTTCTGAAAGTAACAAAGATAGCATGTTATCTATCATTATCATCATCATCATCATCATCATCATCATCATCATCACCACCACACTATGCAACATGTGCAATAGCTAGTGACCAGAAAAAGGAAAGTCTTTTCCATGCTAGCCAGATTCCACTGTGTGAAAAATTAAATCTCATGCAGCCACATGCGACTAGAAGCTCTTCTAATCCATCCATTGTGTTTAAAATAGAGGAGCACATACTCATGACCGATTATTGAGTTTAATTTTGTTTCCCAACATGAAACTAAATTACACAGCTCAGTGCTGTGCAATAGCTGATTACAGAGTTTAATACAAAACAGTATGCAAAATTATTGTGCCTGCTACAATACTATATTTTATTTATTTATTTATTTATTTCGCTGCTCTTTTTCCCCGCACCCTCCCGCTCACAGAGCAGCTTGGGGCAGCTATATGTGACCAGGAAGCATTTATCTTAGTGCTCCTTTTGTCATGTTGTGATATTTTGGAGAATACAACAAGCACAGAGTACCCAAAGTTCACTGAAGTCAGAGGCATTCCATTTGCTTCAGCAGGCTTTGAATCTGGACACAAATGCCTGTAGAAAGTACTAGAATGGCCCTGGGGTATAAAATCTTCTGTTTAGCCACAGAACAAGTAGACCGCTGGCAGTGATGGTGCAAATTTCACCCATTGAAGCAGAACTACATACTTTCACCCCTAGAGGGACCGTTTTAATCCAGAGGTTCCAAACTGCAGGTCAGGACCCCCAAGTGGAGCTATGTTATCTGCAGCTGGGATCACAGTCCTGACTGATATTTGATATACTTTGCATGTCTTTGGGTATTTTCAGATGTGATGAGATCACAGTGAACCACGGTAAATACCCACATGGGGCCAAAGCGCCCTGACCGTCTGTTAGGCAGCCGCCAGATGTTCACCATGGTCGATTTCCACATGGGGTCAATTTCAACCACGCTTCCGGGGCTCCCCACCAGTCAATCGCCGCAAGCATGGTCAAAGAGATCCCCGGCGGGAACCAACAAAAAGTAATGTCTGTCTGGCAACCACGACCCGGAATCCCCGGTGGGATTCTGGGCCGTGGTCAAATCGGGCGGCCACCTTGGCTGCAGCGCCCGCCCATCTCCCCAGAGGGCGGGTGGTGGGGGAGCGTGGGGGGGGGGCGGGGCCATGCAGCCGCATGTTGCACCGTGCGGCCCCGCCCCCTCCCCGATTCCCCGCTGGGATCAGCCGGCACGTCTGTTGGACGTGCTGGAGTGATCCCGGCGGGGAATCATTTGGGTGATTCCGGGACGGGGCAAATGCCGCCCTATCTCTTCTGAAATCACCCTTTGTTGTTGTCTGGAGACACAAGATTATATTTATGTTTCAAACTGGGATCATAGGAAAAAGTTTGGGAACTACTGACTTACTGGCCTTTCTGACATTTCTAAAGATACAGATTTTTATGGTGGGTTTGTGATAAGGACAACTGTTGCCTAATGCCAGGATTCAGTTTACCAGATCACTTCACAGAGGCCAGGAAACAGTCATCAGACAGCAATGCCCTTCAATCACTACTGACTCAGTTTGAATTCTCACTTACAGCTGGAAAAGTGCCAAACAAGTGTAAGACAGTCTATTTTCACCATATTTCCATCCTACAGAAGCAGACTGTACCAGAGATTTTACACAATTTTCAGTTCAAGTTTGTAGTCATAAGAGTTAAAGAAAAAGCTTTAGACATGTATCTAAGCTTCTGGGAAAATACTGAAATTGAATTAAACTTTTGGCCCTTCAATTTTAACAGTACATTAAAAATCCATTGTTGTATTTAATACTGGCCTATATCCTGCTGTTCCTGTTAGACTTTTCAGTGGTCATAGATAGAGTTGATCATGAGATGTTGTTGACACAACTGTGGAACCTGGCAGGGGTCTTTGGGACAGGTATTGAGTAGTTGCATTCATTCCTGTCAGTTCCAGCAGCTGGTGATGGACAATTGTTGATCATCCTCCTGCATCCTTCCCTGTGAGGTACTGCAAGGTTCCATCTTGTCTCCCTTCCCTTCAATGTGGGAAGGCCTATCTGGGTGAGATTGTGCATAGATTTGGAATGAGGTGCTATCAATATGTTCATGACACCCAATTCTGTCTTTTTCCATTTGACTCAAGTCCTACCGTCTTGGTGCTTTGGCTGCCTCTGGGGACTGGATGTGGGTGAGTGAACGGAAGCTGAATCCAGACAAGACCAAAGCGATGATGGTTGGCTGGTTCTGTGACCTGGAGGGTGGAGGCTGGACACCCATCACTGATGGGGTCCAACATCCCCTGGTTACTCAGGTTCACAGTCTTGAGGTGCTCTTGGATACTGCGCTGCATCTGGAATGTTGCGGTAGTGGCCAGGAGTGTTGTTTTTCATCAGCTGGTTTCTTTCAGATTCTGGTCTGACCACCATCATCCATACTTTCATTACCTTGAGGCTAGAGTACTGCAATGCACTCTACGTGGGGCTGCTCTTGAAGACTCTTCAGGGGCTGCAGCTAGTTAGAATGTGGTGGTGGCTGCCACCTGGTGGGCGTGGGTGACTATGAGCACATGTCAACTCTATCTCTCTACTCCCTCTCTCTCTCCCTCTGTTCAAGCTCGTCTCATCAACTGTCTCTCTGACATCTCTACCTGGATGTCTCAACGTCAACTCAAACTCAACATGGCTAAAACTGAACTCCTTATCTTCCCCCCTCATCCTTCCTCTCCTTCCTCACTGTCAATAACTATTGATGGAGTCACCATCCTGCCTGTCCCCCAAGCCCGTAGCCTAGGCTTCATCTTTGACTCACCCCTTTCTTTTAAACCCTACATTGACTCTGTTGCTAAATCCTGTCGCTTCTCCCTCCATAACATTGCTAAGATTCGCCCTTTTCTCTCTGTCTCGTCTGCCAAAACTCTTGTTCATGCTCTGGTCATCTCTCGCCTCGATTACTGTAACCTCCTTCTCACTGGCCTTCCCCGGTCTCACCTTTCTCCCCTCATCTCTGTCCAAAACTCTGCTGCCAGGGTCATCTACCTCGCCAGTCGCTTCGACCATGTGCAGCCCCTCCTCTCTTCGCTTCACTGGCTTCCCCTTCCTGAACGAATCCTGCACAAGCTCCTAGTCTTCACCTATAAAGCTCTTCACAACCTTGCTCCCCCCTACCTCTCTGCACTTATCGCCCTCCATACTCCAGCCCGTGCACTTCGCTCCTCCTCTGTCCCTTCTCTCACCCTTCCACGCCTTCCCTGCTCCCCTAAGCGCCTTCGTCCCTTCTCACTTGCTGCCCCCCATGCCTGGAACTCCCTCCCTGTCCACATCCGCCTTGCCCCCTCCCTTCATACCTTCAAATCTCTCCTTAAAACTCACCTCTTTCGCTCTGCTCTGTCTGACTCTTTATCCTGCTGAGCCACTATTCCTATACCTACGATCGGTTTACCCTTATCCTTGCAACATGGACCTGCCTGCTGTCATTCTCATCGTAACCAAGCCAAGTACGTGCACTTGAGACCTCGCATCTTCATGAATGTTAGACCCCTTGTCTCTCCCTCTGTTCCCCTTCCTAAGTCTCTCCCCCAGCTCCTGTCTCTCAGATTGTAAGCCCTAGGGGCAGGGACCGTGTCTATTTTATTACTTTGTAAAGTGCCAGGTACACTGCTGGCGCTATATAAATGTTTGTTAATAATAATAATAATAATAATAATAATAATAATAATAACATGTTACACTGATGCTCCAGAGTCTGCACTGGCTCCTAAAAGTATCCTGAGCACAATTCAAGATGTTATTTCTGGCCTATAGGGCCCTATATGGCTTGGGCCCTATGTATCTAAAGGACTGCTTCCTCCCCTATGTTCCCTTGCGATGCCTAAGGTCAGCCGGAGGCACCTTCTTGCAAGTTTCATCGTTGCAACATGGACATACCGCAAGGGCACCAAGAGAGGAGTGCTTGGTGGCTGATCCACAGTGGAGGTTCATCAAAGCCTGAACTTTTTCTGGAGGGAATGTAAGACCGATTGATTTGGCTAGGCATTTAGAGGAAGGGTAAGGCTTTGGGGTGTAATTTTATGAGGTTTTTAATGTTTATATATTTTTATACTGTTTTTATGGGGTTTATTTTCATATTTTATATGTACATTTTCTGATGTTTGGGAAAGGGTGGGTTAAAAATCTTAATAAAATAAACAAACAAATAAAAAATAAATAAAATACAGTTCTTCTGTTTCCTCTTTCTGGTTCTCTCTGTAACTTATTCAGCATCTACCAGTATGAGGCCACCTACCTACTGGGATCATGGCCTGCAAACACCCCTCAGTGTGACCGCTCAAAACCTTGCAGTTTGATTTTGGTCTTTGCTTACGATTAAGACCACTTTCACACCTTCCTCCCCCGCCTCCCGCGCATACTTTGGCTGCAGGAGAGAATGCGCAAGCCAGATTATGCATGGGGTTCGGCTGGACTGAAAGCCCCCTGCGCAGCTTTGCTGGCAAACACATGAAGAGATACACAGCTGGATTTCCTGCTCTGTATCTCTGCATGTGTTTACCGGCAAAGCCTCGCAGGGGGGCTTTCAGACTGGCCAAACCCCGCAAATATTCTGGCTTGCGCATTCCATCCCGCGCCAAAATATGCACTGGGGAAGTTGTGAAAGTGATCTCTGACTGGCTCCTAAACACATTCTCCTAGCTTTATCCTTTCTGCACTTACCCTACTGTATCACACAGCAGCCTTCAATGCTCTCATTCTGCCCTTTTTGAATATAATTATTAGATAATCCAGAATTACTGTTAATGGACTTCTTCAGATTCAGTCTCATTTGAGAGCAAAAGAATAAGTGTGTTTTATACTCTGTGTATTATACTGGCAATTCTTATCACTGGAAAAAACTTAAATATTTCAGCTAAAACATGCCTCTATATAGTTTGGGGGGAACTAAAATTCATTTTGTGGAGTCCCTTAGTCTTCCGAGGAAAGGAGAAGGCAGTCATATAACAATAAGGCAATTTAGTCCTGTGTCAGTGCATTCACACTGATATCTTTCATTGGACCAACTGCTGTTGGTGGAAATAAACAACCTTTGGGCCACATGGGGCCCTTCCTAAGCATAGCCAGTCAAAAATAGATAAAGCTGAGCAAATACAGGGCAGTAACCCCTTCTCTCTTGCTTCCCCCCAGGCCTGGAACTCCCTCTCTGGATACATTTGTTCTGCTCCCTCCTTCACAACTTTCAAATCCCTCCTGATAATCTACCTCTTCCTCTGGCTCATCATGAGTGAAATTGTATCCTTCTCCTTCTTCCCTCTCTCCCTCCTTACCTCTGAATCTCTTCCTTGTAACTATGGCCGCTTTTAGCTGACCGTGAATTAAATACCTCACAGTCAAGGTATTTAATTCGCAGTCGGCAAATAATGCACAACCGCTTTCCATGTGCGTGATCCCCTACGGGTGTCTTGTGTAATCCCGCATTGCGGGATTTTGAAATATCACGCGAGTAGGTCGCGCGATGGCTACCTGCTAATCTAAAAGCAGCCTAAGTTAAGCACATGAACCTGCATCTTCTCAAACTTATGAATGCATCTTTGTCTCTCCTGATGTTCACCTCTCCCTCTCCCTCATCTTCCCCTTCCTTGTCTCTTAGATTGTAAACACTTTGGAGTAGGAACCTGTCTGTAACTACTGTCTGTACAGTGCCAGGTACATCACTGGTGCTATATAAATAATAAATAAATAATAATATAGACTATGAAGGAACTAGGTATATGAGGAGGCAGGAAAAATGGGGTTAGATAAGATAAGGTGGCTGGTGGGGGGGTAAATAGTGCCAGACATTAAAATCAGAGCTATTAAGATAAAGCTGTTAAGGATGTTAAGGGAGAGGGACATGGGAGGTGGTAAGGGGGAACAGCTAGGTGAATGAAAGCATTGATGGGGTTCACCCTCCCAGGGGCGTAGCAAGGTTGAGAAGGGCCTGGGCTCAAGTCTCAGTTATGGGCCCCCTATGCGAGCGCGTGCAAAGCACGCGCGCGCTCCAGAACCCCAAAGTGGGCGGGGCTTAAGGGATGGGACCTTAACATGCATTTAACATTAATGCATGTTAAAGAGCATTAATCCCAGGTTACCTCTCACTTACACCAAATAATCAGAACGATCTTGTAAAACACACACACACGTGTCAACTCGTTGCTCTACTCATGAGATCAATTCGAGTTGCTAGTGAGAAAGTGTTAGTTTCCTTCAAGCAATGACTTGTGAAACAAACCAGGGCTTTATTTTTTCCCCCTCTCAAAATAACCCCCCCCCCCACACACACACACTCAATCTAGCTCCCTCACAAAGTGGGCATGAAAAATAATATAAACAGCTTCATAAACTGTCTAAATGGATACGGGCACATTTTCCTTCAGCAAAAATTAAATATTGATTCATTTTCACTTTGCAGCTCCCCAGGGAGTCTGCCTGGTCTCCTTCTGTCAGGATTCAGCTAACTATTGCCCGTTTGGTACATCTGTTTGTAACCATTAAGCAAAGTTAGGCGTTGCTGAAAATGAATCAGAAAAGGGGTGTATTGGTGCCCTATGCAGCCCTGCAACATGCAGATACTAAAGGTTAAGGTTAAGGCGATGTTAAAGTGGAGTTCGCGTTGTGTGTGTCTGCGAGGGAGAGAACTGGGTAGCTGGGAGGGAGGGCAGGGCACACGGGCACAATGAGCTTGCTGCCCATTCTGATTCTACAAAATGCTCTAGCAGCAGCATCCAGAGCGAGTGACTTAGGGATCCTCCTTGGACTCAGCTAGGACTTTCAAACTTCCAGTTCCCAGAGAACCAGCAGTTTGCAAACACCCAGGGTAGCCGTGGGGCAGGATGAGAATTGACTCGCACTGCTTTGCCTGGGGAAAGCCCCCTTGAACTCTGCTCGGTGCCATCTCAGCGCCCTGTGCTCTAGGGGAAGGGGGGGGTCCCCATAGCAGCACACACCCCTCTCCAGGGCACCCCCAGTGACAGCTGGCAGTGGCAAGGGACAGCAAGTCGCCCCCCCAGGGCGCCGCTTACCTGCCCCAGGTTCCTGTAGCCATAGAGCAAGGCCAGCCTCTCCGCCTTGGCCAGCCCCCCCACAGCCCAGTGGTTGGTGTAGACCAGGCCAGGCAGGCGGCGGGCAGCAAGATCAGCAGCCAAGCCGTGGAGAGGGGTCACCGCAGCATGGTAGCAGCAGCAGCTGGTGCAGGAGGAGAAGCGCTCAGCTCACCGGGCGCTGTCTGTGCGGGGCCCGGGTGGCTGCTGCTGCCGAGGCTGGGCGGTGCGGGGAGCAGCGCCTTTTAAAGCAACCGCCTAGTCGGCTGCGGGGGGAAGAAGGATGCACCTCCAGAGAAGGAGGCTGCGCCGCTTTGGCACAGGATCTGACCCGTGAGCCAGGCAGTGCCCTGCACCTCGCCAGCCGAGTCCCCACCTTCTGCCCGGGCCCAGAGGGAGCCAAGGAACGGCGGCTCCAAGGGGTGGGATGGCAGGGAGCCTCAAACTACTAACAGCCAGCCTGCCTGCCTCGTGGTGGGCTGAAGCAAAAACGCCGACGCCAGGGAACGCAGTACACACACGCAACGTGCGACGTTGGGCCAGGCGTGCGTGTGGAGGTGGGGCTAAGGGGCTCCGAGTCCGACGGGTAGCTGCTAGTGTGGACTCACCCAGGCGGCGGCGGCGGAAGAAGGGGTGGGGTCCGGGTGGGGCATCATCAATCAACATGATCATCATGTACAGCTGGGTTTTTTTTTTGCCGCGGCTCCACCTGGGCCCCCCTGCCAAGGTGGCAGGGGGGCCCAGGTGGAGCCTCGGCAAAAAAAAACACAACCTCGGGCAGATCCTTTCGGGCCCCATGGCTTTTGTGGGCCCCCCAGAGAGCAGGGCCCGGGCTCAAATGCACCCCCCGCGCCATGGTAGCTACGCCCCTGCACCCTCCGCTGATCCCTCAGGTTCATAGTCTGGGTGTGCTTCTTGGCTCTTAGTTCTGCCTGAATGCCCAGGTGGGGGCTCTGGTGAGGAGAGCATTTCGCTAGCTACATCTGATGCAGCAGCTTCAGCCATACGTCTCAGACTCTGACCTGGCAACTGTCATCCATTATTTCATCTCCTCTAGACTGGACTATTGTAACGTGCTCTATGTGGGGCTACCCATGGTGATGGTTTAGAAGCTGCAGCTGGTCCAGAATGTGGCAGCCCATCTCCTCACAGGGACGGGGCGCCATGAGCACATTACACCAGTGCTCTGTTCTTTGCACTGGCTGCCTATAGCTTTCTGGGCCCAATTCAGGGTGTTATTGTTGGTATTTACCTAGAAAGCCCTATACGGCCTGGGGCCTACCTATCTGCAGGACCGCCTCACTCCCTGGGCTCTGGATTGGCCCCTCCAGTCTACTGGGAGTGCCTTTCTCGAAGTCTGCCGGGTATCATGGCAGGTGACTATGGAGAGGGCATTCTCGGTGGCTGCACCGAGGCTGTGGAACTCCCTCCTGGCAGAAGCCTCTGTGGCCCTGGACCTCTCCTCCTTTTGACAACAATGTAAAATCTGGCTGTTCTGTCAGGCCTTCGGCGAGGGAGATCGGTAAGGGGTGGGGGGTGGGGGCTGAGGATTAGGGAAGAGGTTTTTTCTTTCTTTTGTATGTGGCACCTCATTATGTGGTTTTATATTGCTGTTTTATATTTATATTGTATTTATTATATTTGTATTATTATATGTTATATTTTTAATGCATTTGTTAGCCGCCCCGAGCTGCTGTTGGCAGGAGGGTGCAGGGTATAAATTGGTTAAATAAATAAATAAATAAATAAATAAGAAGGGAACTGGGGACAAGTGACACAAGATAGAATCTACATATGACGGGGGCTGTGAGACTCATAGAAGGAGACAGAGGTAGGACAGAATCTACCAGTAAGGTATACAGCAATATAAACAGAATATGAAGAAACATGATATATGAGGAGACATTAAAATCAGAACTACTAGTAAGGTATACAGCAATATAAAGTAAAACCTTTGTTGCCAAGTTTCTTAATATGCCGTTCGCTCCCTAGACTGTTCTAGACAGTGGTGGCTGGCCACCCAGGACATTTGGAGCACTGCCCCCCAAGCGCCACCAAGGGCCAGCCGCCGATGCTTTAAAAAAAACACAAAAAAACTGTCCCCGCTGCTGCAGCTTCTGACAGCACTGCAGCAGCCTCTGACTTTGCTTCAGAGGCTGCTCTGGGCCGGCCCAGAGCAGCCTCTGAAGCAAAGTCAGAGGCT
>QEPC01000841.1:1108695-1122879 GCA_003113815.1 Sphenodon punctatus | reverse complement strand
TAAGGTCCCTCATGAGAGACTCTTGAGAAAATTAAAAAGTCATGGGATAGGAGATAGTGTCTTACTATGGATCAGAAACTGGTTAAAAGATAGAAAGCAAAGGGTAGGAGTAAATGGTCAGTTTTTACAATGGAGAGATGTAGAAAGTGGTGTGCCTCAGGGATCTGTATTGGGACCAGTGCGGTTTAGTGTATTAATTAATGATTTGGAAAAGGGTGTTGAGAGTGAGGTGATCAAATCTGCAGACAACACCAAGTTATTCAAGGTAGTTAAAACACAAGCAGACTGTGAGGAACTGCAACAAGACACCTAAACAGCAGTCTTGCGCAGGGAATTAGCATACAACAGTCTTTATTCTTTATACACATTCACAGTCTCTAGCAGGTAGCCTTCCCAAAGCCAGGAATCAGCTTCCTAGACTTAGCCCAAAGTCCATTCCAGCCGGGTAAGAAACCCTGAAAATGCTGAAAACTCCCCCTTAAAAACGGAAAGCTGAGAACTGGAAACCCTGAAAATTGGGTGACTGGAAACAAGACAGACAATGGGGACGATCCCATGTCCTGTGCATGCTACACCCATCTTGCGCACGCGTCCATGCATGCAAACTGCACACATCTCCATAGGGATTGCATTGTGCCGCATGGATCGTGTGCAGGACCTGCGTGGATCTCACACAGATCTGACACGGATCCCGCTTGGGATTGTGGCCAATGTGCTTTTCACAACCAGTCTCCAAAGCCCTTTTTCTCCAAGGATCTCTCTCTTCTGAGGAGAGAATAGAAATAGGATTCATTCTTGTTCTATGCTTTGCTTCTCTAAGAGGTTACAGCTAGCAATTTGCAAAGTGTGTACGTACTGACAAATGGTTAGCAAAACCTTCTTGTAATATACCCATAATCTTCCAAGGGGCACATGCCATTACACACAATATGATCACTAACACAGAGAAAATGCTGTTAGATCAGGCAGTGTTCAAAGAAAAGGCCAATGGAGAATCAATCACTGTTATAAAGGTCTTAATGACATGGTGCCGGATAGCCCATGCTTGGTTACATCAATAACCTTCACTACAATAAACAGTATTTGTGGCTGTGGCTTCTATTATATTCAGTTGTCACTGTGGGCAAGACTGAGTGCATCAAACACATTTCACTGTTATCTACAAATTTGGATACAACAGAGATCTCCACAAAGGCAAATTTCTTATGTGCTGTGAAACTCTCCTTTGCCGTAGTATGCTGTTGTACTTGCTCTTGAACTGCTGATTTGTGAATTTCTTAATCAAGAACAAGTAAAAAAAGGTGAAGCTGGAGATCAATATATGACAGCCTCTATTTAGGAAGTGAAAAAACATGAATGAGGGGGAGAGTCCCTCATTTGCAATGGAAACATTTCTGATTTGCTTTTAATTCACAGCAGTGAGGAAAATATTTCACTTTGATGATGGCCTTCTTCACTGTCAGAAGGCTGCCTCACAAAAATCCTAGCACTCCATACATAGGAGAATATTTTCACTTGCTATATGTTACTGTTTATTGTCAGAGACTTACAGCATCCAAAGATTTGTGACAGGACGAGCTTCATGATTATTATGTATTTATGAACTCCACAAAACTATTCTGCATTTACAAATTCCTACAACCCTCTATGCAAGAATATTCAAACCTGTATATTAATCAATGCAACTAAAGCATAATACTTCTAAGACACCTAGGCCGCTTTTAGACGAGCGGCGTGTGATTGCGCATCGCGATCGCGCATACTTTGAAACGGCCGCCTTTATTAATTACACGAGACGGAAGCGGGGTATTATGCGCATATTATGGTGGTGGCGCATTTTTAAAGTCCGTGAATTAAATACCTCGATTGTGAGGTATTTAATTCACAGACTTTAAAAATGCGCCACCGCCATAATATGCGCATAATACCCTGCTTCCGTCTCGTGTAATTAATAAAGGCGGCCGTTTCAAAGTATGTGCAATCGGATCGCGATGCGCAATCGCGCGCCGCTTGTCTAAAAGCGGCCATATTGTCAAGGTTACATAAATAGTTATGGAAAAGACACAAACAGTTCAAAAGAATATTCACTGTCAAAGAAACAAGTAACTAAATTTAATGCTGTTCACAGACACACGTGTGGGAACACCCCTCCACCCCCAATATAGAAATATTATCTGTATTTATCTGCTCATATTGGTAACAGGAAAAAAAACCTTTTGTCAAATGTGAAGATTTATGTTTAATTTTAAATGACAGAGGCGCTGATCCAGATCCTAAGTCCGGCGTAACATGCGTGTGCGGCATGTGCAATGTGTGCACAGCACGTGCACAAACCACACGCATCCGTGCACACCCCTGGTATGGGGATTATAATGTGCGCCAAACCACATGCAATCAGCCCCCATGACATGCAATTGATAAAAAAGATACAGGGCTTTGGTTATGGTATGGAAAATCTGGAAAAACTCTGGCTCAACAGCAGTTATCTGCCTGGTGTGTCATTGTGTTGTAACCCATCTGCAGGAAACAACAATACAATACAATACAATACAATACAATACAATACGTGGAGATTTAGGGTTGTTTTTTTTTAAAAAAAACATTGCAGAAATTTGCTGACAAAATGTAGTGATACTTTGGAATAAGACTATTAATCATGTGAAGACAGGCAGCGTAGCGGTGTGGCAGTAAAGAAGTGGGTACATCTTATTTTCAGCTTTGCTCTGTCATATAGATGTTCCACTGCTGGGCAATGGTTAGGCCAAGTTGGGGGTCTAGATCAGAGTTCAGAGTCTCACACTGGACTTATGCTAGTAGGGGGTTTTATTCAGGGAGCAAGGGCATAATTAGGGGCTCATTCAGAAGTCGTTTAAACAGCACTTACAAGTGCGGGTGGCTTGATGCGAGGCAGATACATCTGAAAAGGCACCGTGTGCATGATTGAGCTTGCTGGCGTACTGACAGGTGCACTTTACCGACCCTCGGTAGAGCACGCTTGTTAGTGCACTGGCAAACTCAATCATGCACACGGCGCCTTTTCAGATGTCATCTGTGTGCACATTCTTCACCTTCGCATCAAGCCACCCGCACTTGTAAGTGCTGTTTAAACCACGTCTGAATGTGGTCTAGGATTCTAATGAGAGGAGATGTCCTATCCACTAGAAGCCCTTTATCCCCAGAGAGTAGTCTCCCTGATCTCCCATGGCCAGACAACCCTCCTGCCCCTACTCTGTCTCTCTCTCCTTTGCACCCACACTGACCTCAAATTTAATTTTATTTATTTATTTATTTATTTCACTCTTTGATATCCTGCCCCATTCTACCTTTGGCAGTTCGGGGCTGCTAACAATTTAAAAACCATAAAATACAAAATTAACTAATATAAAACCAGCTGCAGTTTGGAAATAAGTGGCTTTTTTTTTTCTGAGCTTCAATGTTATTTACAATTTGCATGAATTTGTACAGATATGTGTAAATTACTATTGTCTGGTTTTCTTCTCTGGTGCAGGTGGCAATCCTAGCAAGCCCTGCTGAATTTACTTGGGGCGGGGGGAAGGATAATATGAGGGGGCTGAGGATTCTATGGCAGACCACATAGTTTAAGGAAAAATTACTCATTTTACACAAAGCTAAAAACAGGACTTACCCCACACTGCCATGAAAACAGCAAAAAAGACAGTAGCTCCATTGTCAAAAAGGTGAGTTACCTGCAAATAAGATGAATAACCTGCTTAATACACTCTTTGAACATTTTATTCATTTTGTGTGTGTGGGGGTGGTAAAAAAATAAACAATGTACACATGGAAGGATGTGAGACTGACAAGACTTGAAGACTGAAATCCTCTCTAGGAATCTGAGAGCTAGGCAAAGGCCTCCGTGTTAGCTGAATACAAATAACTTTATGGGGGTGACTGAGTCAGCGGTACATTTTCTCAGCCTTTCTATTTTCTGGCCTCTCAGCCAAAACATTAACAACCACGTAATAGTAGGCTATGTGGAGCCATATATAAAAGATATTATCTCAGAAGATGTATGTTAATACAAAGTGTACTGTAGCAGCTGATAAGACATTGAGACATGCACCTTTACTCCATTTTAACTCTGCTTTAACATTTCTTATGCATGTTGCAGGGCTGCATAGGGCATAAGAAATTGCAATGTGCAAAAGAAATGTTAAAGTGGTGCTAAAGCAGAGTTACGTGCATGTCTGTTTTCACCCATTGTTTGAGCCTGTTTGTTAGCAGCAGGGGAAGCTGACCCATCAAGGGTTGATGGGCTCCTCTACTCTGTTCCCAGATGGCTAGCCACCTCTCCACTACACAAACTGGAGGAGAAGAGAATTAACAGGTGAGCCATGAGAATGTTATTCTCCCTACTAATATGAGACAAGGGGAGGCTGAGTGGGAGCAAGTCAGCTGATCTTAGTAATAATAACAAGAGCCTAGGAGCCATTTGCAGTAAGAAAGCTTCGGAAAGAAGTTGTCCTCGGGGATGCCTAATGGAAAGGAGTGGAGAAAACAAGCCAAGGCCATAAGGGCCAGCACTAGCACTGATGAGAGCTGGGCCCAGAGGAGAGAAGCATTCTTGAGAGAGTCAAAATGAATATCCTTGGGAATGAATAAATCCATGCTACTTGAAGTGACTACAGCAAGTTAAATAATAACTGCTCAGTGTTTTTGTTTTGTCAGATAGCCATCTTGGTTATTTTGGTTTTGTTATTTTGGTCCTTTGGTGTTTCAGTTACATCGTTTTGGCACTATTACTGCAATTGCATATGCATAATTGCTGAAACAAAGTAATCGGAATACTGAAATAGTCAACCCAAATAACCCAAATAGCAAAATAAGTGAAGTAACCAAACCTGGGTATCCAAATTAGCAGATATGCGAGTACTTGTTTCACATGTGGATAATAATTGGATATTCAAAGGGCTGTCCAAATATGAAAATAATAATAATTTAAAAAATCTACAATTTGTTTCAGCTCTAATTCTTGACTACAAAGATGATACTACTCCAGACTACTAAGGACCTGGGACTCATCTAGACTGCCAACGTCCTGTAAAGATAAGCCCCCTTTTTTTCAGGCTAATAAATCAGTCCTAACGGGGAGATTTACTTGAAATGCTTTCCTGAAGGGCATAATAAGGCATCAGTCCTACAGGTGAGCAGCAAACCTCCTACACTGCTGACAGTGTTATATATAGTGTGTGTGGTTCAGTGCAAGTAAGCTCGGCAAACTAAATTCCTTCCTGATGTGAGTGCAAGTCCAATGAAACTGTAGGAATTGCAGTCATTTGTACAAGAGCTGAATTTATTGGTCATAGGAACCATTTAACATTCACACAGTGCTAAATAAATGCAATCACAGCGAAAACAGAAACATCTTCTGTTCACATAGTTTTACCTTGGCATAGACACAGCTGTCTGACAACCTCATGAAGGGACAATATTTATCGCAGATAGGACACATTATAATGTCTGTTGCTTGGCAGACTTCTTTACTGGAAAAGAGAACAGATAAAGACTAATAGTTTCATATAAAGTTAACATTCATAAAGTGGCCCAATATGCTTCTCTGAGAAATCATCGTGTCACAGAACTGTAAAACTGAAATCCACTCATGGTATGTGACCTCAGGGTTCTGGCATAAGGACAAGCTCCAGTACGATCCCTACAGTCTGCTAGGGATCAGGGGACTCAATTTGCCTGTTATAGGTACCATGTACCATGTTATAGGTAACACATGCTTCTTCTTGATATCATATGTTAATAATGCCGTTCTCAAGAAAACACAGGCATTTCCAAAGCTTCATGCCTTTCAGTTTTTGAAAAATTCAAAAAAGGAAAAATTAAGCACTAGAACAGGATTCTTTATGTAAGGGGTCCTGGAAAAACAATCTCTCAGAGTATCAAAATCATCTTCCCTTTTTATCAGTTTAAGAGAGAGCATGTTTCTAACTTTTAGTATTTGTGGATAATATAATACTGAAAATGTAAATCAAATGTACATTTGGATTCTGCAAGCAGCTTCAAACCAGGGCTGAATCTGATCACCTGCAAGGACAGGGTTGTGGGGTGGATCTTCTATTTTGCCAGGCATTTTCAGACAGAGATAGGGGACTTTAATTGGTTTTATTTAACTTATTTGTGGATTTGTGATTGTGGATTGTGAATATATTTTATCTATTGTAACCCACCCCAAGAAAGCCAAGCTAGAACCTGCCTGTGTTTCAAGACCTGGCAAGTAGCTTGTAGTACAGATAGAGTTCCCTTTTTCCGGGTGCTCAGCTTAACAGCACAAAACAGGAGCACCCTTTTCTGCCTGTATTGCAAGCCTGAGTGTGGGGCTTGTGGTGCAGCACTTCTCTTCTCTGCCACTATGTGGAGGAGCACTGTGCCGGCCAGTACTTCAAACTCTAGTCTATATGGGACTTGCAAAATGCCCTGACAGTGTTGTGTTCTGCCCAAGGCATCAAAATACCTCTGGCCAGCATTGCTTCTTCAAACAACTCTAAGCCTCACAGACTCTGATTCTATTGGTCATGATGGGATCTGGCATTTCCCCCATGATGCCATAAAATAGATTCATACCCTGTGGGTCACAGCTCCGAGGAATAAGTGTCAGGGGACTGAAGCTTCACATTGGGTGTCTTTAGACAGACACCTGCTCTGCCTCACCTCAGGGTGGCCCACCTCTACATAGTCTGGCCACCCGGGGCTGGCCTGATCAGAGGTGGGTCACTCTGAAGTGAGGTGGAGCAGGAGGCTCAGTTCCACTTGTGGTGCTCCGGAACAAATCGAAGCACTGGTCAACGGCAGAGTAGCGGTCCATCCAAACAACGGATGGATACCACAGCTCTGGTCCTGGCTGTGGGTTCTCCCAGCAACAGCCACAGAGCTGTGGGCAACGGCCTAGAGCAGCTACTGATCCATCCACAGCTCTGTGGAGTGGGGGAGGGGGCACACACAAGTGGAATGCAGTCTGCGGTGGGCTCAGTTTAAACCTATCACCACCAGAGCAGACCTGGGGGTGGCCACCCCTGGGTCTGTCTAAAAACATCCATTGTTAAAAAGGAGGGGTTCTATGAGGGTTCTTCCGGGCAGTCCCAATATGGAATAGATTAAGATTTGCTACACAAACAAAAAGAGAATGGGTGCCAGCCACACAAAACGCCTTGGTCAGGCTATCACACCATGAGAAGCCTTAACACACCGTGGGCAGCCTTAATCCACCCTGGGCAGCTGTACCACATGGTGCAGTGCATTGTGTGGCCAGTGGATGCCAGATGTTCTCCCTGCCATGTGGCAGGGTGAGCAACTGGCTGCTATGCGATGCATTCTCAGAAAAAGACTGAGGACGCTTCCCGTAGCAGACTTACCCAAAATGGTGTAGGGCTGCCCAAGGCATGATAGCCTGTATGCTTGGGTCCCTTCAGTCCCACCCATGTGGCAGGCTCCGTGGGGGGGCTTTGAGCGGCGGGCGCTGTTGCCTGTTGCGCAAGGCCATGTAATGGCTGGGGGCAGAATTTTGGTCAGGCTGGGGGAGGGAGGCGGGGTAGGGCCAGGCACCCACTCGTATGGCTGGTGCCTCAGCCTGCCTTGGCCGTGGCGGGAGACCTGACAGCAACCTGCCTAGCTGCCCTACAGGCGGGCTGACCATCTGCCCAGCTCCCTGCACTGGCCCCAAAGAGTGGCAGCTGTGCTTGCCTATCCCAGGGTGCGCTTGTTTGGCTGCACCTCATATGTTTTGCAGCTGTGGAAGGGATTGGGCAAGATGAGTTAGCAGCTCTCTTGAATTTCTACGTTCTCCCTCTGCTGAACAAGGTCTCCAGCAGAGTGAGGCAATAACAGGACAATTGCAGCCTGAAAAGAGCTTGATTAATTCCTATGGGTGTGTCTGCTCTTTTCAAGTTTACTCTCCTGTTGGCAACAACATGCAGGTTCTACCAGAATATCAACAGGACAGAATACCTTCTGCTGCTCCACAATTTCCACTCTGCTGGCTAGTTGGTTGCTGCCCATGTGGAGAGGCAGCAACCCCAGGGATGTGTAGTTCATGCACCCATGAACCACTGTGTTCAATGCATGTGTGGAAGCACAAGAAAACGGAGGCACCATCCACATTCCCCACTATTCTGGTCCTATGTGTTCGATTAATTTGTTTTTACCCTTTCTTGTTAACGTGGCAAATTAGAAAATAAAAAATGAAACAGTTAACACCTCAGCACTTTTGATGAGCCCCCAGGATATACACAACTGTCCCTAAGTCTTTTTGACTAATATCAATCAATCAAAGTTTATTATTACTTAGCCGAAGCCATCATAACAGATAAAACATAACAAAGAACACTTTTATACTCAATATTATCACATATTATAAAAAGATAAACAAAGTATTCCCGCATCACCATCTCAGTAGACACCAAAATAGAAACTATACTAGCCCCTAATAATCCTTTGTGGGCACCCTGAGTGAGCCAGTTTGGATTTTAATACCAAATTAAGGAACTTGGCAACCATAGCTGAGACATTTTTATCCTGGTCTGTCAATAAAAACACCTCCACCTTGGCAGGGAGTCGCCTTCCCCTTGCCCCCAAACAGGGGTCAATATACTTTTGCCTCCAGACTGTATAAGCAGGGCAATCCACTAAAATATGAGTCAAAGACTCCGGGATCTCTCTGCTATCCTTATTTTTACAGTATTCACAATTCCGTTCATTATGAGGAATCCCTTTCATCCTTCCCGACGTATAAGCAGAGGGGAAAACACTGAGTCTTGCTAATGTAAAAGCCACCCTAACTTGCTCCATCTTAGAGTTGGCTAAATAGACAGCCCCCTCTGCAGGTGCCAATAGATCTTTATAAAAATAGGACACCCCTTGCCCGGTAATATGCTCTCCTGTGTATTGGGATTCCTGGTCCTTAATTCTGGATTTTATCTCCACCCAGGCCCTGACAAATGGAAAAAACAGGTTGTATGAATCCAAAAACCCCAAAGAGTGGAGGATGTCATTCACCTTCTTTGACCACCTCCCCGCAACTGATTTAGCAGCCAAAGCAGCCAGAGAGTTTGAGGGAGTTAAACTGAGGTGAAGCCAGAATTTCCAAATAGCTAGCTTAGCTAACATCGAGATTAGATTAACTCCAGCCTCAGCCCTAAGTAGTACTGCTGGGGTGCCCCTTGGGGCATGCAACAAAGCCTGCAGCACTCTATTTTGTTCGAATTTGAGGGCCTCCAAAAAATCCACACCCCAAATCTGCACACCATAGAGTAACTGGGCTACCATCTTAGCTTTGTACAATTTGAGGGCTTGCACAAAAAGCTTGCCCCCTTTAGCCCAATAAAAACCAATAATACCCTGACCAGTAGCCCTAGCCACAGCCCTGGCAGAACTATAGTGCTGTCTCCATGAAGGGGTAGCAGAAACTATGATGCCCAGATATTTAAATCGGCGGACTTGCTCGATGACATGTCCCTCCATAAACCATTTATATTGTACCAAGGCTCTGCTAACAACCAAAACCTTTTTGACTAATACGAGCTTTTACTTTACCTGACTTGGCAGTGGTTGAGAGTGGCGACTCCATACAAAAAGACAAACAATCCAATGAAGGCAGCTGGGAAGAGCATTCCTGTGTACCAGCCTAACCAGGCAAAGTACAAACCAATTTTCTCACCAAAATACCGTCTGTTTAAAACACAAAACAGCAAGGTTACACATGACTCAACAATATAGGTTTACTAACCGAAAGAGAAAATGTTAATTATATCCGAGGAGAGAATGGGTGACCAGGACCTTAAATTAAGTCCCTTTAATTGATATTTAGGCAACACAACTGTTTGGCTTTTGTAAGTACTGACCATGCAGCTCTTTCCATGGGCATCAGTAGTAACTGCTGGGTACTGAGTTCTTTTGCAAATCTTTGTATTTATTTAGGCTTCTGCTGAGCAGGGGGAGTGCCTGGATTAAATTCAGGGGAGGACTGGGAATGAGAGAGCTCCTTCGTCTTACCTCTTTCTGATGTGGCTATGGGTGCTAACAAATGTGACGGTGGCCAGCTGAAACCCACTGTGGCAGGTTTTGGCCTGTGGGACACTGTCACATTTGTTAAGGGGCATCCAGATGTTTGCCCTGGAGTTTCCCCGGGCGTGGTGGCAAGCAGCTCAATCTGTGACTCCAGAGACCTCTTTTCATCAAGACCCATTCCAGCTTAGCCATAAACCTGGAACCACTGTTGTAGAGTCAAGAAAAGACAAATGAAGGGAAAAGATCTCAGCACTATCGATACGTGGAGAAGTTACAGTCCGGGCTATTTGCTACCACACCTGGGGAACGGCCTGCCCTACCGGGCTACAGTAGGCTATCATATGTGGTAGCCCACTGTTCTTTGCCCATGGCCACTTGTCATGGGGAGGAGGTGGGCCTCTGGGTACAGCACAGGGGCAGGGCTGGCTACACATTTGTGTGATGCTCTGCCCTCCTGGACCCAGCTGCATGGACATTTGTTCCGTGGCTGGACCCCATCCTGATTGAGGTGTGAGCAGCACCCCAGTCCAGATCATGGCGTGATGGCGGTCTTCCATCATCACGTATGTTTTCACCCTAAGTTGGAATGGGTCTAGATGAGATGATGGAATGCCCTCCCCTCTCACACCAGCCAGGGGTGCCTGGCATAGCTAGAATAGTGGTGTGCATGGACCACCGTGTTCATGGACACCGCCAGTGTGTATGACAGCTACACCCCTGAACGGTTCTCATCCTTCCTAGATCACACCCTCCTTCACCTTGTCTGTGATATTTCATGCTCTCCACCATACATACATACATACATACATACATACATACCTACCTTTTCCTTTCTCTCTCTCTCCCTTGCTACCCTGAACTTGCCCCATATTGTCTTCCTTGCCTCTTCCCATTTCCCAGCACGCTCCTATAATAGGTGCAGCCAAACATGGGTCTATAAGCCTGGGAGTGGTGCAGCACATGCATGTAGGCACACTGGAGTGGAATGTCCCAGTATGTGCTCAGCCCCGGCAATTAAATTTAAGAGGCGGGTGGAGTTGAGCCCTGGGAAATGCTCCCACTAGGAGAGTGCACCCAAAAATATGAAAGACCAGGGAAAGGCTGATATTGGCCATTCCAGGGTTAGAAATAAAAGCCAGAAAAACCCTGCATGGTTTATTTGGCTTTCATTAATGACTTCTCTGCCCCACCCCCTGTCCTGGCCATCATATAGATTCAATCACAAGAGCAGTTTAAAGGCCTAAGCTGTGGTGGTGCAGGCAGCAAAGAAGCAGTTCTTTGCTGCCCTTATTTCATCTGCAAAGTAATGTCCAGCGGAGCTTTTCCGGGTGGTGAAAGGCTTGGTCAGTCCTGTCTGCCTCCACCTGGACCTGGAGCAATCCAGTGACCACTGTGACTGGTTTATCGAGTATTTTGTAGTTAAGATCGCTCGCATCTGCCACAATTTCAGTACCATAGTTATTGCAGAGGATCATCTTGGGGCTATGGATGCCCCGTCCTGTCCTGTTTTGTGGGATCAGTTTCAGATGGTGACACCTGCCGATGTGGAGTCCTTGTTGGGATCTGTTCGTGCCACTACTTGTGAGCAAGATCCATGCCCATCCTGACTGGTGAAAGCCAGCCAGGAGACGTTACGGCCATTGCTGGCTGGGGTGGTTAGTGCCTCCCTTTGGGAGGGCAGGGTGCCTGACTGCCTGAAGGAGGTTGTGGTTAGGCCCCTGCTCAAGAAACCATCTCTTGATGCTGGTGCTCCTGCCAATTATTGGCCGGTCTCTAACCTTCCCCTTTTTAGGGAAGGTTATTGAACGGGCAGTGGCACGGCAGCTCCAGGAACATCTGGATCACACCAGTTTCCTTGATCCCTCTCAGTCTGGGTTTCGGCCTGGGTATGGTACAAAGACGACCTTGGTGGCCTTGGTTGACGATCACCATCTGGCATTGGACCAGGGTAGTCAGACCTTACTGGTCCTGCTAGATCTTTCGGCTGCATTCGATAAAGTCGATCATGAGGTGTTGGTGACCCACCTGTGGGACCGTGCCGGGATTGGCAGAACAGTCTTGGCTGGTTTTGTTCGTTCCTGGCCCGGAAAAGTCACCAGGTGGTCTTGGGGGAGTGTACGTCTTCTCCCCTGGACCCCACATGTGGAGTCCTGCAGGGTTCTATTCTGTCCCCCCTCTTGTTTAACATCTATATGCAGCCGTTAGGTGAGATTGTGAGAGGGTTTCAGGGCATGCAGTGTCACCAGTATGCTGATGACACTCAGCTCTACCTCTCCTTTTCCACCGACCCAGGTCATGCAGTCTCCCTATTTCCCCAGTGCCTGTCAGCTGTGGGGGCGTGGATGAGGTTGAGTCATCTGCAATTGAATCCTGATAAGATGGAGGTGATGTTGGTGGGCGAGGGCTTGGGGGACCTGGGGGTGGTTGAATCTCCTCTTGTTGGGGGGGTTCACCCTCCCATGGTCTCGCAAGTGCGGAGTCTGGGTGTGCTCCTTGATTCACGGCTCAGCCTGGAATATCAGGTTGTGGCTGTGGTGGGGGGTGCATTTTGGCAGTTACATCTTGTCCGGCGGCTTCAGCCGTATCTCTCAGACTCCGACCTCGCCACCGTCATCCATGCCTTCATCACCTCGAGGCTGGATTACTGCAATGCACTCTATGTGGGGCTGCCCGAGAAGCTGGCCTGGAGGCTGCAACTGGTGCAGAATGCCGCGGCCCGTCTCCTTACGGGTACGGGTCGCAGGGAGCACATGACACCAGTGCTCCGGGCTCTGCATTGGCTGCCTATAAAGCACCGGGTCAGGTTCAAGGTGCTGGTTTTAACCTTTAAAGCCCTTCATGGCCTGGGGCCTACTTACCTGCAGGACCGCCTCACTCCCCATGTGCCCGTGCGACCCTTGAGATCGTCTGTGGGAGCCTTTTAGGGGGCTCCCCAGGTGAGGTGGGTGGTCACCAATGTTCGATCTTTCTCGGTGGCCACCCCTGTGCTGTGGAATTCACTCCTGGAGGAGGCTCGGTTGGCTCCCACTCTCCTGTCATTTCGACGTTTATGTAAGACCTAGCTGTTCTGCCAGGCTTTCGGCGAGGGAGGATAGGGTCTTTTACCCCTGAATTATTGTATTTTTAACTGTTTTAAACTATTTTATTGTTTTATTGATTGTTGCTGTTCGCCGCCCCGGGCTGCCCTATGGGCAGGAGGGGCGGAATACAAATTTTAAAAATAAAATAAAATAAAATGAAAATATTCAGTTGTAGAGAGGCAGGTTAGTCTATTGATTAGACGACTAGTTGCAGACTACAGTTCATTTCCCTGTTCTGTCAAGGGGTATGGCTTATGAAGGAGGGGCATGGCTTGCAAGACAGGTTTGGGCCTCGGTAATTTATTTTAAAAATAAAATTACGCACTATGTGGCTCCCTTGCTCTTCCCACCCTTCACTTTTACCATTGCCAGTGCTCCTGCCACCAGTAACTCCCCTAGCTCAGAAAGGCTGATCGCAAGAGAATTCTAAAATGACACCAGTTTCCCTGAACATGAATTTTGATTGGCAGCTGTAGCATCTATCAGAAGTCATGTTCCAGGAATGGAAGCTGTTTTTATTTTGGAAATACCCCTTGCTCAGTCAGAGCAGAGCTAGTGTTTTGGCAGCTGCACCCTGAATCACATGCTTCAGGATATATTCTGTGCTTTCCGCATGCCCAGCTTGAGAACTAATGGGCTAGAAACTAAAGGGCTGGATTGTTCCCAAAGTTACAGAAGGTGGTGGTGACGCCCTCCATGAGTCTCCTAACATCAGTGGAGATACCTTGGGTAATTTCAGACATTACGGGCCTCCCTTTTACCGATGTGAACCACCTGTGGTGGAGGAGATCCCATAATGTCTGAAGGGGTTCCCGCCAGATATTCACCACAGTGAACACCCGGTGGGAATCCCATTAACCACCGTTCCAGAGGGGAGGCCGGCCTCAACTCCGGAACAGTGGTTACCTGGATCACGGTCCGGAATCGGCGGCTGGTAACGTTTGTTACCGCCACTGAGGCTGGAGCGTGGTCCCAGCCACGAGTCAGGATCAGGCGCAGCAGCGGGATTGGCTGCTGCACCCACCTGTCTCCAGGAAGGCGGCCGGCTGGGGGATCATGGGGGGGGGGGGGG
>QEPC01000841.1:1073923-1108674 GCA_003113815.1 Sphenodon punctatus | reverse complement strand
GGGGGGGGGGGGAGTCATGCAGCTGCATGCTGTGCTGCACAGCACCGCCCCCTCTTCGATCGGAATCAGGCTGGCACATCTGTTGGCCGGTCGACCTGATTCCACTCGGGGATGAAGAATTGACCATGCACCGTGTCAAAAAAGGAGGCCGGCATGTCTAAAATCACCCCTTGATATAAATCTGGTAAAAACTGGTGTAAAGTGGGAGAAATAGGCCTAAAATGTTTCTTAATAATTGCTGTATCAGAGACCATCTTCTGTCATTTGCTCTGGTTTGAAACTTCTCTTAATAAAGACTGTCTCAGACATCCACTCCCCACCTCCATGCTTAGAAATCACTCAGTGTTAGCCATGCAGAGTGGTTTCTGTGGGGTTGTTCTGGCATCTCAACTACTGAACCACATGGTAACCCAGTGGTGTAGTAGTTGGAAAGGTTCCCAGAAACAATACAGGGAAACAAAAATGTCCCAGAAACATAAGAGGTATTTGAGTTTTGTTATCAAAAAGAATGGGATTTGTGCATTATAATGTTTAACTTCCCATGTACAGTACCTTGGAAGTTGCAGAGTGCTTTATATATCAATAAATAATTGCAATAAAGTTAATGAAGAGTTTGAAAGAATCATTCTCTGGTCTAAATTCATCATAAGGAAATAGGCCAGACAATCATTCTAAGTTTCATAGACTACATGGAAATCAAAGCTGTTTGTCAAGCACTCTTGAAAAGATTTGTTGATGCAAAGCACGCTATTATGCTAATGCTGAGACTTTTGACCTGTCCATGGTGGAAGAGTCAAGTCAGCAGTTACAGTTGTCTTTAGATTGTCTGAGAGCATTCTGTGTTACCCTGGTATAGTAAAAAAGAAAATTCTAATGTCACTTCCAGGGCTAGAGGCAATGGAGGAGAGAGGGCAACCAGCCTGGAATGAGCAAAATCATCAGTTTTAAAATGTATGTCAGAAAGTTCCCAGTCTGAGCAATCTATCTGCCTAAATTAAGATCATATTCTGTATTTTTAAAGCAACCTGAGGAAGACTGACCTACACTGATTATCTTCACTCTAGTTCAGCTTTGCTATACCAAAGGCCAAATATTGTCATATTGCTTTTATTCCTCTGTCATTCCACAGGATCCATGAGTCTTCTGAATAGAGACACACATGCAGAACAGTAATATGGTCAATTCTGAAAAGGGCAGCAGGTCTAACTATATAAAGACACTTTGGCAACCGTTTCAGATTTCTGATTTATTTATTTTATTTATTTTCTGGATTTGTACCCCGCCCCTCCTGCAAACAGCTCGGGGCGACTTCCAACAACAACAACACATCTAAAATACATATAGTTGCATGAGTGAACCCTTTGGTCTAATTGTTTGGCTAACATATTGGATATCAATCTGTATCTGCTCCACTTTGAAGGAGAACTCAAACTTTATGAGATTGGTAGCAAATATTTACAACACCAACTTAAATCCAAGTATGCAATTTAAAATAGTGAAGCAAAGTATTAGAAATATGATCTGCATACAATATTTTATTATGCTGTTAGTTACCCACACTCAAGCATGTATGCTTCCCCATGCTATCTCCTTGACTTATGGGTGCTTCTGAGAAACCTCATCTCTTTTCTTCACTTGAGCCCTCTCTGACCTATGGTTGAAAAGTGCAGTGCTCTTTTTATGAGTAGTATATCAAATAAACAGTTGCTTCTGAGACCAAAGCTGAGGCCTATTTTAATTAGGGGTAGTCTTTCAGATGCAAATTTGTCTTGGTTTATTTTTCTTTCATTTTCCAAAGTTCTCAGAGTTATCAGGGACAGTGTGGTGTAATAGCTAAGTGCACAGTACTTGGACCAGGAGATAGGGCAGGACCCTGGTTCAAGTCTTGTCTTACCCAGAAACTCACAGGGTGACCTTGGGTCACTCACAATAGTCTCTCAGCCTAATCTACCTCACAAAGTTGTTGAGAGGATTGAAAGTTGTGTTATATGTAAAAGCACTCTGAGTACCATGGCAGAGTGGTGCAAAAGATTATTATTATTATTATTATTATTTATTAATAAATGTGAATTCATATTACGGATCCATATTTAAATCAATTAAAATAAGAAATAATATAATAATGTTTAAAAATACTGCATATATGCAAAATGATCACCGGACCATTCTGCACATGTGTGCCCTTTTCCAAAATGGCAGCAGAAGCATTGCTGCCTTTTTGGAAAAGGGCAGCCAGTCTGCACATGCACAAAATGGTCTCTGCACATACGCAGAACAGCTGTCCTTTTCCAAAATGGTGGTGATGCTGCTGCTGCCATTTTGGAAAAGGGTGTCCATGCGGAAATGGTGGAGTGACCATTTTGAGCATGCACAGTAATTTAATTTAAAAAAAAATAATGTTTAGAACCCAATTGAAACAGGCTCGCTGTTATGCTGTTTTGGATTGGTACATGGCCCATTCCATGCAGTTACAGATATGATACAAATCTGAATTCCCACCCATAATTTTAATTTATACATAAAAAGGTAGGAAACATTGGCTCATTGCATTATTGTCAATGGGGGTATGATACTACTCAGGACCTAGATAGCCTATATTTTTAAAAGAAAACTCTCTACAGCCATTGCTTTAGCAGGTGTTGGATTAGTTACAGTTAAACAGCTTCATTCATGTCTATCTACCATTAGTTGTACAAAGCAGTAACTCCATTGGCCAAACTGTGAGACAAGGATCAAGACTATACTTTACATGCACAGATCAATAGCTCAGTATCTTCAGTCCACACATCCATACTATCAGCTAAATCTTTGCTGTGATACTATTGCGATGAGTGCTCTAGAAATGTGCTTTGATAGTCTGAAGCCAAAAGAATAGTCCATAAAGGACCATGCCATTCAGACTAAGTTAGAGCAGTTTTACTGGGGTTGTTTTGACCCTTGGTCAGCTTTGCTTCTTCTCGACCAGCTGCACCAAATGCAACTTTTGCACATCACAGGATCAAGCTCTTATGTTTGATATTTTTGACTGCTTCTACTTTTTGAGCAAATGTTTTCATCAGCTGTACACAATTGAACCCAGATCATTTACATGAGTACTTACTTATGGTTCATTTAGAACCCAGTGCAGAATGCACATAGTCCCTTCCAACTAAGGAGCATCATGATGCATTTGTCTGCGCTGAATTGTATTTGCCATCATACTGCTCATTCACTTAACTTTATTACGCCTCCCTGAAGCTCCTCGAACTTTCTTTCCCTGACTAACCTCAATGACATTGTCGTCTACAAATTTTGCCACCTATTCTTAGTCCATTTCCCCAGATCACTGACATATTAATAATCAATGACAATATTCTGTATATCAGATTATCAGTTAAACTGGCCTATAGAGATCATATCCAAATATACAACTTAAAAGGAAGAGAATGAAAAATTAAGTCATGCAATAACAAACACATACCATCTGCTCCATTAAGAGGTAGCTCTCCACGGGCCCAACTACCACACCATGGCCACATAACAGACTTAACTCTGCCAACAGAAATGATTGCTTTCCAGCACTTGTTTTGCAACTAATTCCCAGAACTAACAGAAAAGACTTCCACATTACTATCCCCTTTTGTACAGTTTTGTAAAATCACATGTATAGCTCGAATTACCTCTTTCTCCTTGCCATTTAACTACCCATTCCCCCCTTGTCTTCTTTCTTCATTTTGTGACCTATGTATGCATACTTTTAGTGGCTCTGTTATTGCATCTTTACATAACCTCCAGGCTAAGGCCGTTTTTAGATGAGTGCAGCGGCGCCCGCGCTTGTTTGCCAAAAGACCCGGCAACCCGATTTACACGTGACGCCGATGCCGAATACGTGCATGTGCAGGCGATGTGCATCCATTTCCGGCCGTGTATGACCGGCCTCGATCACCGACCCGGTCAGTTCGTGGCCGGAAATGGATGCGCATCGCCCGCGCATGTGTGTATTCTGCGGCGACGTCATGTGTAAATCGGGCTGCTGGGTCTTTTGGCAAACAAGCGTGGGCGCCGCCGCGCTCGTCTAAAAACGGCCTGAGTCTAAAGAATCTGAATTTCTCATTTTTCATATCAGGGTTTTTCTGGCTAGTTTCTACATATAGGGAAATAAATTCAAAGTGACAGGAAGGGTACAAATGTAAGGAAAAGCATGTGTAGGTAACAATGGACACTAATGATGTTATCCAAAATATCCAAGTTCTTTTTATAATTTGCACTGTGGATAGTCTCTCTCCAGAGCCGACTGGAGGGCAAACTGTGGCTTGGGAGCTTCATACAGCCCTTGGGAAGTTCAAGTGCTGTTCTCAGCCACGGCTTCGCTTGCCCTAATCCCGTGCTGCCTTGACGGTCCTGTGTCTTACTTTATTGTACCCGAGTTTCAGAAGCCGAATCCTAGCTGCTCCTCAGAATCTCAGCAGCTAGGATCACAGAGCCACCAGCTTTGCCAGCCAATCATGAAGCAGGAGAGATCATGTATCTAAACCCAACTTGACCCTCTTGGACAGGAAAGAGGAAGGCGGTTGGTGTAACGTGACCCTGCACTGTGTTGCAAGTGGCAAAGGAGTGAACTACCACTGGTGCAAGGATGGTGACCCGCTCTATGAAATGGGCAGTAATTTGACGGTTACATTGCACTCAGAAGAAAAGGCACTTTATAAATGCAATGCTAGCAACCCCGTCAGTTCGGAGACAAGCACCATGAATTATGAAAAGCCATGCACCTTTGAAGAAAGAAATTCTGCCATTTCTCATTCTCTAGCTCAGACAGTGGGGGGTTCCATCCTGACCTTTGGACTACTCCAGCTTCTCATTCATGGTTGGGTCTAAGGTTCTGCCGGGAGCCAAAGACAAGGGTTCTGTTCTCGCTTCTACTGCGGTTTGAGGGATGGAACGGCCTCAGAAAACTGCTAGAGTGGGTCACATCCGTGTAGACGTGTCTAGACCAAATCCGATTTGGACGCAGGGAATCCAGGATGGTTCAGCTGTTCCGAGCAGCAGCCATTTTGCACATGTGCAGACCGACTGCCCTTTTCCAAAATGGCAGCAACACAGCCGACGCCATTTTGGAACAGTGACGTGTACGCACACGGAAGAACCCCAGCAGCTATTTTGCACACGTACAGAGTATTTTATTTTTTATTTTTTAAATTAAAATGAATGGAATCAAATCTACGTTGTTTGTTTATTCATTCGTTTTCATAACTTTTGTTAAACAAACGGGTCTCCATTGGTTTTAGTAACTAATCAAAATGTAACACATGGCACATCCCTACCTTGAGGCACATCAAGCCAGGCAGAGAAGAGCCCGGCTGTGGCAGAATCCACCTTGAATCAGTCCTGGCACAGTCCGAATATGTCGGGCCGGATTTTTAAATCCATAAAGGGAATAAAAAAAAAAAAAGCAGAGCCGATTGGCTCTTTCCTCCAAGGCTTTCCTGCCTCTCCTTCATAATCTCTCTATGGGTGTTTTCAGACGAGATGCTACCCTGCATGGCTACCCAGGAGCCACCCGTCCATCTGAAGGTGGATTGGCAGGATGCACGCTCCCATGAGCCACAGAGCACCAACTCCAGGTCACGCACACTAGAGCACTGCCAGGAAATTCAGAGTGCTCCATGCGGGGCAAGCCAAATAGCTCCATGGCAACGGGTGGCCACGGAGCCCCTGCCCATATAAAGGGCGGCAGTCAGCCCTGCCAGCAGACAGGTCCACTCCTCAGAGGTACTGCGGGTGGGGAAAGTGGTCTTTGCAAGTCTCAATAATGGGTCGGGAGTGCTGGGGAGCCTGGGTTCTCCAGTGCTTGCGCCCGGGGCATCTCACTTGCAAAAGCCAGCCTGGTGCACTTTCCCCTCCCCCATGGTCCATGGCAGGGGGAGTACATGGGGGTGCCTCTGTGGCCACGGTAGTCCACACTGGGAGCTGCTCGTTTGAAGTGCTCCCCACTAATGCCACCTACGTGGGTGCTCTACAGCAGTCACACTACGGCCAGGACACCCCACTGACACTGTTCTTTTAAAAACACCCTATCTCAGCTTCAGTCCAACTGCCCTCCCTGTTATTTCTAACCATGCTTCACTCCTTAACACCATCTACACTCAAGAAAACTCCAGAGTTCTCATCTATCAGGTGATAGGTATTTAGCAAAAAACATATATTTTGCTGTCCTTCAATAGGCTACCTGGTAATCCCTTTTGAAGGTAAGCAGGATCATAGTTCAGTTCTATATAGTTTATTTGTGTATTATTTGTGCTTAATTACATGATTGCTTAGGACAAGGTTAACTAGAAGGAGCTCATAAAGCTATAAAAAGAGGCGGATTTGAAGAATCAAGAAAATTTCTATCTTCATTCATTTTGTTGATCTTTGTACAAAAGCCTGTACAAGATTTATTACAATGCATAAACAAAGCTTAACACAGTTAGCACTCCCCTGACAGATGTCTCAGAGCTGTTAAGCTGGTTGTCATGTCAGCAGTAAATGGGGTGGATGGGAGGGGATTGCCTGAAGAGTAAAGGAATAATGTCAACTTGAAAACTCAATATTTATTTTATCCAAAAATGAATTATAAGTTTGTTCAGGTATTCCCTGTCCATTTTGGTGATTTACAGCTGCACTGTCTAGCATTTAAATCTTTTCCCCTATTAGCCATGTGAAAGATACACACAAACAAAAGACAGAGCAAAACTGTCTATGCATCAAGTAATGTCAAATTCACAAACTGCACCTGCTGAAATTCCCTAATTTAGTCATTTAAAATTATTCTTCTGACACCAACATGGAAATGAAATTAACCCAATCATTTTATAATGTTTGCAGTTGTGATGCATTTGTTTCAAGGCTACAGAACCATGTGATTCCTTTCAAACTCTCATTTGTTGTTTATTTCCAGTATCTAGTGTCTTCATAATGGCCAGCTGGTGTGATTAAAGGGAAATTAATGCTTGCAGAAGGTGCCAGATTGATGGCACTGGAAATTTAAGACCTCAATTTAACTGCTAGAAAAATCAGAAAATAAATAAAGCAACAGCAGGGCAAGCTCCCCCAGCTACCCTTGCCCATGTGACTTTTAGCTGTTCTGGTGGTAGTGCCATACTGGGTCAGACCAATGGTCCATCAAGCCCAGCATCCAACAGTGGCCGATCTCTGTCTCTTGGGAGAAGTACACAATGTTCAATCCATTTCTTGTTCCAGTCTCCAAGAGTAAGAGGTTACGTCCCCCAAACCTACTTGGCTAATAGCCATTAATGGACCAATCCTCCCAGAACTTATCCAATCCCCTTTTAAAACTAACTACATTACCAGTGTTGACCACTTCGTCTGGCAGTAAATTCCACACGTTAATTGTGTGCTGAGTGAAATAATACTTTCTCTTATTTGTTTTAAATCTGCTGCCAGTTAATTTCATGGAGTGTTTCCTTGTTCTAGTACTGTTAGAGAAGATAAATAACCACTCCCTATTTACGTGTGCCACACCACTCATGATTTTATAAACTTCTATCATATTCCCTCTCAGTCACCTCTTCTCCAAGCTGAAGAGCCCCAACCTATCAAGCCTCTCTTCATACAGGAGTCATTCCATACCCTTGATCATTTTTGTTGCCCTTCTATGTACTTTTTCTAGTTCTACTATGTCTTTTTTGAGATGGGGTGACCAGAACTGCACACAATATTTCAGGTGCAGTCTTACCATAGATTTATATAGAGACATTATGATATTTTCAGTTTTATTATCTATTCCTTTTTGAATAATTCCTAATATTGTTTGCTTTTTTGACTGCCACCACACACTGAGCTGAGGATTTTGATGTATTGTCCACAATGACTCCAAGATCTTTTTCCTGAGTGGTAACTCCTAATTTAGAGCCCAGCATTGTGTACATATAGATTGGGTTATTTTTCCCTATGTGCATCCTACATTAAATTTCATCTGCCATTTGGATACCCCAGTTACCCAGTCTCACAAGATCCTCCTGCAAATCTTCACAGTCCACTTGGGTTTTAACTACCTTGAATAACTTTGTGTCATCTGCAGATTTGATCACCTCAGTCTTTACTACCTTCTCTTTAGTAAATCCACCAGTTGCCAATCCACAATAGGACACTGCTTCTCAGGGCCGGCCTTAGCCTAAGTGGGGTCCAGGGAGGGGAAGAAATGTGGGGCCCCATATTTTCTGCTGCTGGCTTTGCTGCCGGCGGGCCTAGGGGCACTTCCCGGCCTGGGGGCAGAGTGCTACCTGGGCCTGGGATCGGGGATGGGCGGAGGGGCACTCCCCTCTGCCCATCCCCAAGCCTGAGCAGCCATTCGATTTCCGAATCAGATCACTTACCTGATATGCTGTCGCTGCCGTCATCGCCGCCACCACCTCCGGTCTGGGCCCCGCGCTGGGCTCAGAGCTTCAGGTGGGCTGGGCACCACGGCAGCAGATTAAATCTGTCGCCACACTGCCTGCTGCCACTGGAAGTTCCGCTGCACACACCACCACCCCTGCTGCCTGTCAAAGTCTCGACCAGGGGAAATGAGGGGGGGAGAGAGAGGCAGAGGCTCTGCCTCTCCATAATTTCTCATGGCCAAAACAGCAAGGCAGCGGAGGGGGCCAGCGGTGTGAGGGAGATACGGGGCCTCTGCCTACTTCTCCCTCACTTCTAGCAGAAGTGAGAGAAGAAGTAGAGGCCCCACCTCTCCCACATTCCATGGGTGCCCCCCCTGCCTGTCAGTCTCTCGGCCAGGGGAAATAAGGGAGAGGCAGGGCCTCTGCCTCTCTCTCCCTCATTTCCCCTGGCTGAGACTGTGACAGGCAGCCGAGGGGGTGGGTATGGAGCGTTGGAGAGGTGAGGCCTCTGCCTCTCCCTCACTCCTGCTGGCCCCCTCTGTGCCTGTCAGTCGGAGTTGGCCGGGGGCCCCGGACTCAGTGGCCGGGAGCTGGGGACCCCAAGTGCAGGGTTCCCCAGAAGTGGGGCCCTGGGCAGCTGCCCCGAGCCACCCTGCAGTAGGACTGGCCCTGCTGCTTCTTATTCAATGACTGTTTAATTTCCTCAAGAGTCTCTCATGAGGAACCTTATCAAATACCTTCTGAAAGCCAGACATTCTTCTTGGAAGGCAGACATATGCCCCTGCATGGCCCCCATGCTGTGTGGGGATGTGCAGAAATGAATGATATGGAAGGCCCACAGGCAGTAGTGAAGGCAACATAGGAGTCATCAGTATGACTACCATCTGGAAATGAGGGTGATCTGTGAATGTCAATGACCCTTCCTGCCCAATACAGTGATACAATGGAGTGGCATCACTTAAAGGAAGGGAGAGTGGGAAGGGAGTGGACAGGACTAGCCAGCATGTGGCAGGAGTGTGCGTGTGTGTGTGTTTGGGGGTGGGGCTGAAAGGTGCTGAAATGGAATGACAAGGAAGGATCCAAGAGGAGTTGCTCAATTGCCATTGGACTGAATGTATGTCACCCATTCCTTTCTTCAGTCGGGGATGTCCTCATTGGACTTCAGCCCACTTCAACCCTTGGTGTAGCCACTCCCAACGTCCCTCTTCACTGTGTCAGCACAGCTGCTCCTTTTCACTCCCAGCGCTCTCTTCCCTGTCATTCCCCCCATCCCTCAGTCCAGCCACTCCCACAGACCCATTTCTCCATAATTCCACCTGGTCTCTCTTCATCTTAGACCCTCATGGTAGCCTCCCCCATGTAGGTACACCCAATTAAAGCTCCCTCTTTTGTGTTATTGCACTTAAGCAAGTGTCTGATTAGCTACTTAACAACAGCACGCCTCAGTAATGATGCATACATTTCCTGGTTTATTTGACAACATGTTATGTACAGCTTAACTATCTTCCCTCCCCTCGATCCCTCCTGGATCAGTCCCTGAGTGACTACATTAAATTTACAGATATTCAGAAGTTCATATTGACCATGTGGTCTATATGCTGGCACAGGCTTCCCGTATCCTCCTGGCTATGCAGTTCTCGGTGGTGTACAGGGGCACTGGCTTATGGCGGACAATGGGGAGGGGATAATCCAAGGTGGCACTGTCCATTTCACAGATGTTGTGCAAGATGTTGTGACCATCAGGGGGGCCATCACCATCTTGAAATCAATCTGTCCTGCAATGGATCACCAGCATTGTTTGAGCAGTCTGAATTCCCATTCCACCACACACCAGGAGACACTCAGCTGCCTGTTGAACTGAGTTTGTTCCAGTATGTGCACTACAGGGCACACCTTTATGAGTCATAGCATTGGCATCAGAGGGTAAGCTGGTTCCCTCAGAATGATGAGATTCATGAACATCTCCTCTATGGTGCTGATCATGTTAGGCCTGAAGTCCCCCATATACATCCAGCCGAAGAAGAGGGAGTGCTACAGGATGCAGGTGTCATAGCTCCAGCCAGAGCAGTCAGCCACCACATCCATGAATTGACCATGGTGGTCCATTACCGCCTACAGGATCACAGAATGTTACCCCTTCTGGCTGATGTACTCATAAGAACATAAGTACATAAGTAGTGCCATACTGAGTCAGGCCAATGGTCCATCAAGCCCAGCAGCCTGTCCTCCGACAGTGGCCAATCTCGATCGCATGGGAGAAGAACCAACAGTCACAATGGGCAATCCATTCCCCGTTGTTCACTCCCAGCTCCCGACAGTAAGAAGATCATTCTGTAAGCTACTTGGAGAGTAGGTCCATTAATGGCTATTAACCAAGAACTTATTAAGTCCCTTTTAAAACCCAGCTATACTACTGGCCTTGACAACATCCTCTGGCAACAAATTCCATAAGTTAATGATGACAATGTGGGTGTCATCGATTGCCGTGATGCAATTGGGGAACCCCAACCACCCAGAAGCCTTCCATCACCTCCTCAGGGTTGATCAATTGGACCACCCTGTTGAGCAGCAGGGCCTGAATGGCCTTGAAGAACTCCAGCAGGACGGCACCCACGGACCGCCACGGTGGATGTTTCCATGCCGAACTGCTGGGCTATGGAGCATCGAGAGTCGAGTGTGGTGAGCATCCAAATGACAATGCCATGTGCTGCTCCACTGGTATGAGGATCCTCATTGCTCTCTGCTCACTCTCCAGGCATGGATGGAGGATTTCTGATCTGGTAGAGCACCCATTGGGGAAATGGGTCACTCACTCTGCCTCTCCCCATGTGGCCAGCACCATCTACCACCACTCTATGGTCCTCGGTACAGAACTGCCCAATGGGCATCACCTCACCTCCTGAATGGCAAGGATTGCTGCTTCGATGTCCCGGGACAGATAACCTGTAGCCCACTGTAGCTCCCCTCATAGCGCTTCCTTCCCTGCCAGTGCAGCCCATCGGTGACAGATACAGGCTATTCTCCAGCGTCCGGCCATGCAGGCACTGGACCCTACAGATGCCTGAATCCTGCAGAGAATCCTGAGGCAGCTGGCAATGGCCTTGAGCCAGCACAGCAGAAGGCTTGTACTACCTGGAGTGTTCACTGACTTGTCTTAGCGGTCATGAGGAGACGCTGAAGGGCAGATACCTGCTTGCACTCCATGTCTCTCCAGCAGATGGAGCTGTGGTGCCTTCAGACACCGTGTCAGAGCCTTTGAAGTGGTGATGCACACCATGTGTAAACTCCTATCTGCCATCACCTGAATGACTGCACACCTAGCTATTGGCCGAGACCATCCCTGCACACCTGAGAGTCTGTTTCTGTCCTCAGGCTAGTGCCCTGTCTCTGCCCTGTGCTTTCTCATCTACAGCTTATGGGCAGTGTGGGACCATGGTGTCTCTCCTGGGGAGTAAAAGAGGGAGAGTCCAGTGGGATTGCCCCTGCACAGCTGAATCTGTTCTTATCCTCAATCAGGTGCTAGCATCCTGTCCCAGTCCTGTGCTTGCTCATCTGCAGCTTATGCAGCTTATGGGGTGGGGGGTGGGAGGTGGGGGGAAGAGATATCATCTCTCCCAAGGAGGACATAATGGACCCCAGTGTAATGAAGTGACCAGGTGTGCTGTTCCCTGGCATGCTCAAAGTCTCTGTCTGGGGATTGTTCTGTGGGATCTCTGCTCTCAGTTGGTTGGCACAGACTCAGGAATGTCCTAATCTTGTGTATGTTACAGTTTTCTTTTTGTTTGAAAGCAGCCTGCATTGCTCCTGGCCCATCCTGGTCTACTTCTGTGTACTTGTTCATGGACTGACCCACCATGTCCAGCCTGTTCTTGCTGCTGCTGCTGCCCAGTGTTGGGGCACAGAGAGGTTGGAGGATGCCTGATACCTTGGGCGTGGGTGATGTGTGGCTGAGGGGGAATGTGCAGGGGCTGCTGGCTGACCCATCCTCCAGGGAGGCTGGCTATGGGGTCATGATCTGGTACATGGCAGCTCCTGAGGCACCATGTGTGTGGGATGGAGTGTGAGCACCGTGCAGCCAAGCTGGGATTCCAGGTGCTGTTGCGGTGCCCTCCCCACACTCCAGGAGTGATAGGACTGTGGGATGCGAATGACAGCACAGCTTTGCAGGAGTTTCTGAGCTGCCTGAGTTTCACCTGTGACTTATGGCAGTTGAACCCTCTCTGCTACTTTCATTCACCACTGCTCTGCTAACCGCAAGGGGACATAGGTGGGGCTGGTGTGAGTGCTTTGATTGGATGCTGGAGCTCAACCTCCAGCCAGATGTAGTGGGCCAGGGAAAGCCTGGGGGGCGGGGGGAGAGACAGGGAAGGAGAGAGACAGAGACAAAGATAGAGATGGGGGGACTTCATGTGGGAGCCCAGGAGGGCTGCCTACTGGGAGGAGAAACTGACTGCAGCTTATCTTCATGCCCTGTACACAGTCAGTGGTGCAGGTTGCCCTGGTGTGTGTGGATGCTTTTAACCCCCCACTATATGGTGGGGCAGCATATGCTGGTGAGGGGCTACCAGAGGGGCATGCATGAATGGGGGGGGGTTATATGCAAAGGGAGCAGGGTTCCCCACCCCCCAGGCGTTGGGACCCCATTAGACCTTTCTGCTATGGACTGCCAGTGTGAGTGATCTGTGGAGAGAGGAAGGGGGAGGACCCCCAAAGATCCTGTTGGAACTTTGACCATGGACCACCAGCGTGACTGAGCCATGACCCGTGGTATTAACAGTGGCTGGAAGGGACTGGACTGGCAGCATGCCAGGGGACTGCTTGTTTGACCTGTGTGCAGCAGCTTTCATTCCTCCCTTCTGCTTTCCCCCTTTATTCCTCTGCTCGCCATAATAGGGTGTGCACTTTGTTCCCTAAAGCTGGCTTTCCGTGCCAGGCGACTTGTTCCTCTTGTGGCTGGCTTCCATGTGCCAGCCCAGCCTCTGCCCCCATCCTCCTGGAGTACTGTGCAGGGAAGCTGCTGCAGGTTCTTTTGCCTGCTGTTAGCCATGGCTGGGTGGGAGTGGAGTGGGGTGGGGACAGGGCCACTTGTGTTTGGTTTCTCCATCCTACCTGCGGCATGGGGACGGCGGGATGACTCTCCACCTACCTGGGTTTGCCCACACATTTGTTCTGCTCTGCACACCACCCTGACGAATGGCAGTTGCTGTGGGGCAGCCCAGGGAGCTGGCTTGCCACTGTCTCATTTGTTTTCACCCAGTGATTCAATTTCTTGATGGTTTCAGTTTCAAGACTTCAGCTGTTCCTAATTATAGTGCCCAGAGTACAGAACTTGGCCAGAATCAAATTCTAGGCTCACACAATTGTCTTCCTCGGGTATCCAAATAGCCAGCATGCATTATTTTTGCTCTAGATCAGTGCACTTATTTTTGCTGCTTCCATTTAAAGGGTGATCTGTGCTTGTACTAGCTGTTCCTTTGTTTCCACTAAGAGAACAGTTTGTCAGCAAAATCTAGATCTGTCACTGAGACTGTTTTTAGATGTACTGCTCACGCGCCTGGCTACTGAATGTGATTCTAAATGCTGGGTGGATTTTTGTTTGTGTTTTTTTAAAAAAAAACCCTAACACGTGACACCAATGCCCTTTAATATTTAAACTGCTCAGATTCAATTACTTTTCTTTCAAAAAAAGTTTGAATGTCACTGAATGCTACTTACACTATCTTAGGTAGGAATTTAGGATGTAAAGTAATATCTATTCTGTCTGGAAAATAAATTTGCAAATATGGTTCTGAGATTATTATGGCTGCTATTTCACTAACTCTTCTTAATGAAGTTATTGCCAACAGGAATACTGTCTTTAAACCTGCACCCCATAGCCAGTTAACTTGCACCCCCATATAATCAATTCACGCTGCCCCATGGGCACATATTAAATGGTTATGGGTGGGGGCAGCGTGAATTGATTATATGGGGGTGGGGGCGCAAATGAACTGGTTATGGGGTGGGAGCAGCATGAACTGATTATGGGGGCACAACTGAACTGGTTATATGTCTCTTTTCATGGCATAATGCGCTTAATAAGCTAGCTGGTGACATCTCCCCATCAGGACTGACCCCCTCAACCCCACTTGGGAGGCCCCAGCACGCGTTGAAATTCCCCACCAGCAGGAGGTCATCATCTGGGAAACGATCACCCAGGTCTTTTACCCATGCTCACCTCCCTCCCCCAGTAAGGCAGTGGATGCAGTCAGTCTCTCTGTGCCTGCCTCACTGACCGCTTGGCTGCCCCTGCAGTGGAACCACTCCTGGGGAGTGGTGGTAGATGCTCGGCTGGGGATGGGGGAGGAAGCATTGGGAGGCCATACTTCTTCATGGTTGCTCTGAGTGGTGGAGAATGGGAATCCTTCCTGTCCAGAGGGAGTAAGTTTTATGTAAATTTATACATTTGCATAATTAGGTGGGGCCCAATTATGCAAATTAGGCCCCACACCAAGACTTCGCACATAGCCTCACAAACCCTGGGGCTGAATGGTAAAAGAGTCAGTGTCCTAATAGTATGTACAGATTTCTAAAGTCAACTTCTATCAGAGTTCTGGTGCAATTGTGTGTGCACCTTTGCCTGCTTGATTACCACACTTATATAAACACTACAGCTTCTAATTGGTCACATATAATGATTCAATGGCTGGGTTCAGTTTCCATGTTTAGTGTTGGATTTCAATGAAAGCTAGGGGACTTTCCCCTTCTGTTATTCTCTCACTTCACTGGGTGTTAACAAATGAGATGTTACCCCACATTAACCCAGGATTCACTTTCTCACCTATTCAGTGCCCACCTTGTTTGCCCCAGGGCCAATCCTCACAGCATCAAGTCAGGAAAATTGGCACACCCAGGTAAGTCTGGGGCAATGGGCACTCACAGGGGGAAGTCTCATTTGTTAGGTTCCCCTGAAGCCCCAGGTGCACCAGAAGTGTGGCTAGTGTGCCCTGCTCAGCTGACAGCCGGGCGGGAGAGGAAAGCGCAGAAGTCTTCAGAGGCTCTCAGGGGGCGTGATCTGCACTCCCCTCTCCAAGCTGGCTGTTAGCTGAGAGGGATGTGCTGGTGCTGGCTCTAATGGAAAGGGGTAGGGGGTGGAGGGGGGTGTTTTACAGTCAGGGAAGGCTTCTTCCCTGTTCATGCCTCCCCTTTCAATGGCTGCTGCTCTCTTTTCCTGGCAGGAAAGGAGAGGAGCGGGGCTCAAAGCCAGCGTGTGGCCTCTCTGGATGAGCCGGGCTGATCCTGTGAACCCCCCTCCAGTCAGGAAAAGAACCAAGGGGATTACAGGATTCACACAGTTCCTACGTAGGGGCCGCACACTGGCTTTGATCCCCGCTCCTCTCCTTTCCTGCCAGGAAAGGAGAGCAGCAGTCATGGAAAGGGAGGTCATGAACAGGAAAGAAGCCTTCCTTGACTGTGATCCCTCTCAGCTAACAGTCAGCGGGGGGAAGACGACAGAGAGGAGTGCAAGTGATTGTGCTGTTCCTGGGGGCTGCCTGACAGCTGGGGGTGGGGAGAGTGTTGGCAACCAAGAACAGCAAGAACATTGGAGTTGCTGCCCAACTGTTCTGTGGCAGCTGGTGCAAGCCCATGAAGTGTGGGCAGGGGGCTGCTCATTTGAAGGGCTCCCAACGCTGGCCAGGGGGGGAGGGGCAGTGGCATGGTGACTCCACAGATTGAATACAGGTTCCAGCTGCCTCCTTTTCTGTGTGCTAACGCCCACTCTTACCAGCCCTGCAGCATGGCAACAGCTCACGCAGGGCTCTCTTTCTCTCACTGTAGCAACCCACTTCTCTGAATGAAGCTTGAATTTCGCACTGACCCAGTCTGCCTCTGACTGTGCTTGAAGAACACTAGACTGCTACATGCATTGATTTCAGATGACACTATTTCAGATGTGCAGATCTATACACAAATAGATCATGGATTTCACACCCCTCAGACTTGAAGGAGACCTGGATATAGCTAGATCCTACAGCTGCAGTTCAGCTAGGAGATCCCTAGGCAATGACATTCTACATTAGTGCCAGCTTAGTGAACAAAGTGCAGGATATTCATATTCCCAAGGAATAACTGCTGAAAGTTACTTCAGAAGCAAGTCCCTAATGTTCTGAAACAGAGACAGATGAAGAATTCACATTCTGACACTAAAACCTACATTAGGGAAATTTAAAAAACAAATTACTCCTGTGGAATGCATGATTTATCATGCAGATCTGCAATTATTTTTGTAAATATCCCTAGTATAGATGTAGATATAACTTGGGGTTTGCAAATTAAATACACTTAGAATAACTCAAAGAATTCAAAAAGAAATCATACAGATGGTGTATGAACCAAAATCATGCTGCTGTGTTTTACTTTGGTTTCTAGCACATTAATTTCAAAGGTACATGAATCAAGCAAATCCCATTATTGTATTCCTCTGTGAACATTCTTTTCTAGAGGAACCTAATCTTCCACGTTATGAATTTGCAGAAAAACAGCCCTTATGTAGCTGTAAGGAACAACACCTAATGCCTCTGGGAAACCTTTACAAATATTTCTATTAAGAAACAATTTTAAAAATCAATAAAAGAAAAAGACTCCCATCAGTTAGAGTACTTTAGAAAGGGGAAACATTGGGTGAAAACAGATGGGACAGTAGCCTGTGTTAGCCTGATTTAGCCCGGGACTCACCTGCTTATTGGTTCTGTTGCTGCCAGATGTTCACACATGTCTGCCTTCAGGCAGGTGGCCAACTGCTATGGGATGTGTCAGCTGGAGAAGCTTGGTGACACAGCCTCGACTGAGACCCACCCACCTGGGCTAAACCAGGCTAATGTGAGCTCTCCTGTATGTTCGGCCTACCCAACTCCATTGAAAGGCGAGATCCATAGGTTCAGATTCAGATTTATTTCAGATTTATTTTATTTAGGCATGGGCATTTCGCCATGGCCAGAGTACAAAAGACAGCTCAGTACAAGCACATAAATTGGACCCAGAGGAATGTGCTCACCCGGCCTGCTGAACACATGGGGTGGTGGGAGGGTGGTTCGAGTCTACTCACCTGACCTGCCAAACAACTGATCGGGGAGACCTGTAGGAGCTCGCTTACCTGGCCCACCAAACAGCTGATTGGGGGGGGGGCTCTTCAGGGCCCCTCATGATCATGGTCTCCCAGCCTGTCAAACAGCTGATGGGGGTGCTCCTCAGGATTCCCATCAACTGTTTGGCAGCTGGGTGAGTACACCAAACAGCTGGGGAGAGGGGGGCTTGAGGCACTCTCCTCAGCTGTTTGGCGGCTCGGTACAGTCCCCAAGCAGCTGATGAGGGGGCACATGAGTGCCCCCCATGAGCTGTTTGGGGGGCTAGGTGAGTGCACCAAACAGCTTATGGGGACCCCCGAGGAACACCCCCATGAGCTGTTTGGTGAGCCAGGTGAGTGCACCAAACAGCTGGCTCCCATCAGCTGTTTATCCAGCTGGGTGAGGGGGCACCAAACAGCTGATGGGGGCCTGAGAGGTGCCCTCAATTAGCTGTTTGGTGGCAGCTCTTCCTGGGGGCCCGATCCTGCTGAGCATCAGGTGTCTGGGAGTCCTGTCCCATGTGGAAAGCCTCTCAAGCTGACCCATGGCATGGAGGGACCTGTGACAGCAACTCCCATGCCTGGGTTATGGGAAGGCGGGCTGCTCGTGTGAACAGCCCCACGACTGGAACCTATCTCCATTACTAGCAGTATTGGGAGCTCTTCTCCTTTCTAAAATTCATTAGAGATTATGCTTGTGAGGATGCGCCACAACTGAAACATTATTCCACTGGAAGGAACAATCTGGGTACACAATTTTCGTTCTCATGTTAACTGGTGCCAACACCACAGAATCTGGTGGGAGTTGAGTTTGTATGTCCGGGGAATGAATTAAGCCTTATTATACTCTTTCATCCTTTTTTACCTTGTGATGAAACAGGCCGGTTTATCCATCACCATTGCACTGCACCCTCTGGGGCTATAGGAGCTGCAGAGCCTAGATCTCAGGCAGTCTGTGCAGAGCTATGGAACCTGCAAGACTTGGACTTGGGACTCTGCCCAGAGCTGACCAGGGTGCTGAATTCCTGAAAGAGGAAACAGCCAGATACAACGGGCCAGGGAGAGGCTGGGAGAGGGTGAGGAGGGGAGAGAGAGAGAACATGCATGCTGGGAGCTGGCCACAAGCTTGCCCTGATGTACACCTGAGGGCCATCACAGAGCGTGGTGTGGCTGATCTGGAGGCCCACAAGGGGGAAGACGTACCCTAGCAGGCCACATTGTTACATACCCGCTCTCTATACAAGTACACAGAAAGAAAAATCTTAAGAGCTGATTAAAAAACCTTTTACCGTATAAGATCCAAGGGCTGGTATTTATACCATGCTCCCCACGAAGCCCAGCACTCATAAAGAAGATGTCTGTGGTTTTCTGCTCCATGGGTTTTAATGGAATTTTTACTTCTGTAACTTCCCTAAAGCACAGATTTAAATGTCATTTAGAAACTGTGAGCAGGTAGCAAAATAAAAATATACATATATAAAATAC
Organism: Sphenodon punctatus; assembly: GCA_003113815.1. Classification (NCBI taxonomy): domain Eukaryota; kingdom Metazoa; phylum Chordata; class Lepidosauria; order Sphenodontia; family Sphenodontidae; genus Sphenodon; species Sphenodon punctatus. Next base: position 1,089,726 of record QEPC01000841.1, on the reverse strand, counting down.
AAAAGTAAAACCCATAAAAACAGGTTAAGAATATATAACACCCAGAGCTCTGTCCCTGCCTGCTAATGACTGGTTGAATCAATAGGTCTTGCATTGCCTCCAGAAGATACTCAGGCTTGGGTTTTGGAGAATTCCAGGGGAAGAGAGTTCCCGAGCTGGCGTTCACAAATAACCAAGCACGAAAACAAAAACAAAAACCCTATCTTTCAGCACACAGAGACTCTTCTTTGGCTGTTTGAGTTCATTTGTTTAGAGGGTTATATTTTAAAGAATGGTATTTGGTAACTGGTGCTGCTCAGATGAAGGGTCTTCAATCCAGGGGCCTTGACAACCCCCAAATATTGGTGTGATCAGATGTTGGTGATTACAATTGCTCTGACCTTCCTAATCTGCTAAATGGGAGAGGATGCCAATCTGGAGGAGAGGGAGCAGTGTGGTGGGAAAGTCTTGAGATGTAACTGGAGCAAATGAAACTAGAAGTACAATTAATGTTCTCCCAATGCAATTTTTCCATGTAAACAATTGCAACAGTTGTTGTTTCAGGGGTCACCAATGGGTGTTATGATCAAAATGGGAGGGAAAATAGTCTGTGAAATTGAAGATAGGAGTGGATGTGCTCCCTTTAGCCAATCTCTCAAGCACGATGTAGAACACATTATTAAAATATTTGACCACTACTGCATTATGAACATTCCAACTTCCTATCACATTATTAATAGTCACTTAAAAATGAATCATTCTTGCTAGTTTCAGTAGATGCATTTTCAGGAAAAGGCTTAATATTTATCTAGTGAGATTTGCAGAAAGTTAGCCGAGAAAGAGGGCTTGATTCCCATTATGTCTGTGTAAACCAGAAGTAACTCAACTGAAGCCGATGGAGATAAAACAGTGTGAGAAGACAGCAGCCCCTGGACTTTAATAATGAAGGAGGATTAAAAACTAAGTAAAGGGGAAAAATACCTCATGAAGAGGGAATGCAGCTTCATAGGAGCCATTACTAAGCATTCGATTCAGACCTAAAAAGGAAAAGTATTAATTTAGTTCTATACAGGACGAGAATAATGTACGGTACTGCCACTGGAAGGTATATGTAACAATGTTTCTAATAAATCTGATATACTTTGGAATAGCACAAGTACAAGGTGAAAGTAATGTCTGCACGTCCACCACTGTACAACATGATTTTATTCGCAATCTACATTTTTTTAATGCTCCCGATTCATGGCCAGACTTATCTCTGCCTTTATTACAGTGGAGTTACAATAGGGTTGAATTGGAATCCTAATACTGTGTTATGGCCTAATCATCACATAGAAGAGTATGTGGGAAGGGACTTTTGGAAATTTAACTAAGATACCACATTTTCTTGGCAGCTTGAAAATTACAGGCAAAACCTCTGAAATTTAGTATCATAGTCTACTGTAAAACATATCTCAAAACATTAATTCCATCCAAAAACAATGTTGTTACTGAGACTCAATTTAATGTCTGCTAGCCTGACAGTTATTGACAGTACAGTCGCAGGCCATGTAGTTGCACGTCATCAATAGATGGAAACCAGTGTGCTACTGTCACAACCCAGGACGCTGTGGTGGACATGGGCCGGACTGGGTTGGGCCACCCAACATACGTTCCTATAGCCAGATCACCAGGGAGGAGGGGGGGGGGGAAATACACAAACATACGGCCAGATGGTCCCACCATGAGGCATCCATGTTGGCCAATGGCGGCTGACCATGGCACTGGCCATGGCAGTCCTGATCCAGGCTGGGTCATGGCGGGGCACAGCAGACATGATAGCCTGCTGTGACCCACTTTGCCCCAGTCAGGAGGACTGTAGCCTGGCTGTGACCTGGAGCTAATCCGGGGGAGAGAACCTGGGCTAGCCTTGAGCATGGCCGGGGTCAATCCTGGGCCAACATCTGGTGGCCTCTTAACAGGCGTGCTGGTGGCTCGCTGACCAAAGTGTGAAAAAGCAGGTCACAGCAGGCCACCAACTCTAACCCAACCTAACTACTTCTAGGAGTGAAAATACAGTTTAATCTTTATGGTGGTTTGTGTTGATTGCCGCTAAACTAAGATTAAAAATGGGGGGAGAAATTGGGTTCAGCTGTGAAATGAATATACCTGTTCACTTAGAAATATACTGTGAGATAAAGAGCTCTCAGATAGCAAGCAGCTTACCTTTGTTGTCACTGCTAACCAGGAACACAATCAAAACTGGAGGCAAAAGACTAAATATTTTTTTCCTAATCAGCTGTGGAAGTCTTACTTCATAAGAGACAAATCACTGAGAATCCTTATGTGTCGCAAGTATCATAGCATTTCCTATGGGCCAAAGACTGGGCCTTTTGTGTCTATTGTGGGCATCATTCCTGTGCACAGGGCACTCTCCCTATAGCTCAAAAGCTCACACAGAAGGCTGTAGTGACAAGGACCACATTAGTACTAAGGGCAGAGGCGTCCAACCTTTTCTTGAGCTCAGGTATGTCTGTGCTTCAATAATACTCTTGTGTAGGGCAAGATATACCACATAGCTACAATATAACACCACATAACTACACACACAATCTATTACATTGAAAACCCTGCTTACGTGCAACTGACGACAAAATGAAGTGGGTATTATAGTACTGCAGTACTATACTGCAGTACAGTACAATACAGTACTGCAGAGGTAGAGGAGTTTAATTAGATGGATACAGCTTAGATAAACTGGTATCAGACCATTTTATTTATTTATTTCTATTTTTAACCCACCGTTCCCTGAAGGCTCAAGGCTGGTAAAAGCATTAAAAATATACATATAAAATACAAAAACAAAATCCATAAGAGAGCAGTATAAAATATATAAATATATAAATACTCAATAAAACAATGTCCCAAATCATAACCTATGCCTGGCCAAATACATAGGTCTTACATCACTTCCAGAAAATACTCAGGCCTGGGCTTGTCATCAGTCAATGCATTTTACATCTCCTGTTTATCCTAGAGAAGGAGGGGATAGTATTCCCAAGTGACACCCATACTCTTCCATAGACTAGCCTGATGTTCCACTAGAGCTGCTCAAAAACCAAATTTTACATCTCACCAGATTTTTCTATATTTCAACATTTATTTTCACTTCTCATTGGGACAAAAAGTCAAAACATCATCCTTACAATTATACAGGAAAATATTTGATTGGAAAGTATCTGATCATCCCTATGTTTCACTGTTATGCCTTTAAAATATTAGGACATATGATGGAGAAGAAGTTATTACCTTATGCATGTGTAACATCTGTATCAAGTTGGGGCATTTAAATCAGATGTCATTGATTTTTACACAAGATTAAAATGCATTTTCATCAGCACTTACCAATTTTGTTTTTTCCCTCTTCATATTTCACTCTCTGTAAAATATGATGCACAATTCTACTTCTTGTAGCATTATTGAAGAAAGTGTCTTTGTTGTGTATGATGAAACTATTTTAAAGAAAAATCACAAGCCTCATGAATACTTACTGTAACATATACAGTAAATGTTAACCTCCATTAATTTCTCTGGCACATTAAAACCCCCAGGTAAATGGGCAAAGTACAGGGAATGAGAAATCAAGAAACCAGATATGGTGGCATGATTCAGTATATGACAGGAAATCTCTGCTCAGCATGGATAGCAGGCCAGAAGTGAAATTGAGAAGTTTATTATCAGCCCATATCATTTAGTTATTCCCTTTCATATGCATTGCATTTAAATAATTTAAAATACTATTCATTACAGGCACAAAACTTTTCAAATGTATATGTTTTTAAAGTGCTTCTCCAAAAAGCTGATATCAGATTTTCACTTTCTTACTTTCTATCAAATTTTGTTATTAGGATTCATAAAGAATTTTATCAAAACATAATCATTTAAATCATATATAAAAATGAAAATAAATATTATCCTTTATAAATATTGCATATTCTATTAAAAAATGAAAACCTTCAGTATACTGCATGATTTAAGGTAAGATGGGGTTAGGAAATTAACTTTCAGGAAATACTTATGGAATTTTGTGCGCTCTCAACTTCGACAGTGTGGATAGATTTATGATGAACCAAGAACTGAGTGAAATATTAACTGCAAATTGCATTATGTTTAATAGCTTGGCTGGCATATTCCCTCCTTACATTCCACACACATACTTCAGGAGAGGGTGACATTCTGGCATATGATCAGTGTTGCTGTAAAACTGAAGCACAAATGCATTACTGAATACAATGTATGTCGCATTATTGGACTGACCAGTTAACCCACTGCCAGAAAGGAGGTGAGGCTGGACATTACAGCAGGGCCTGGTTGCTCTGTGGACCCAAACCAGAGGGGTTAACGAAAAGCCTCCCATTGATGTCAATGAGCTTTGGATTCCACCTTTAGTCAGGTCTTGGTTTCTTTTTCTGTGCTAGTGAGGAGATGTGAGAATGATAAATCCCTATGTTTTGAGACAGATTCAGCAAGTTATATTTTGAGTCAACTGTTTTTTGCTGCATTGCAAAGCTTGCATTCCTGGTTCAGAAAACTGATAAAACTGACCCAGATAGCAGCAGAAAACTGGATCTGTTCATTCTCTTTGCAGGTGTTAAATTATGTTGCACATCCATTATTATGACTGTACATAATGATAGAACTGTATCTTGCCCCCAAAGTGCTTTACAAGCATGTTCAAAACTGTTCTGTATTCAATCACTTCTACATCTCATGATCATGATTGTCCAAAATTAAAATGTACAAACAATGTAGGACTGAATGTTGCTACAAATAGCAGGAAATAGCAGGGAATGGATCCCTCCATTATGATCAAATGCGTACTTCTGTGATGTGATCAGAAGTGGCCACTATCAGAGAGAGCATGCTGGGCTGGATGGACCATGCCATCTGCGGCACTTCTTATGTTCTTATGTAAATTGCAAAAGAGCTGACCAACTATAAGTTCCAAAGGATGCTTTATTTGTAGGGCTGCAACTCGATTAAAGAAATCTTAGTTGATTAATCTATAGAATTTTAGTTGATTAACTGATCAACATTTGCATATGATTTACGTAATTTGCATACATTTCCAAAAAGTGAAGAATTCACCAGATATTGTGGTAAAATTGTTAGACATGTTTAATGAACATGTTAAAGTGCTTAATGAACATTAAAGAGCAGAATAAGTGAAAACAAACATTTAATGAATATTAAAAAGCAGAAAAAGTGGGGGGGAAATTGCCTTCCTTCTTTGGTTTCTTTACAAGACTGCACAACATTGACCAACAATTTTATACTTCCTAAGTTGCTTGTCAGTGGTGGCTACAGAAAGAGTCTTGTTGATGCTCAGTCACAGAGTATAACCAGGACATCTCACATTTTCAAAATTGGATTGCTCAAAGCCCAGAACAACATTTTTTGCATTATCTGTGCATATCATGACAACTTTCTCACTGATCTCTCAGTACGGGGGGAGGGGGGAAATTTTATTTATTTATTTATTTATTTACTTATTTATTATTATTAAAATTTGTATGCCGCCCCATCCTGCTACAAGCATTTTGGGGCGGCTAACATTTTAAAACACATAACTAAAATACCATTAAAATAACCTAAAACCCTCAGATTAAAATAAACCAAACCCAACCCCCCACTCACTACCCATCTTCCCCACCCCTACCCACTCCCTTTCCCAAAGGTCTGGATGAACAGCCAGATCTTACAGGCCCGGTGGAAGACCAGCAGACTTGGGGCCAGCTGAGCTTCCTCCAGGAGGGAGTTCCACAGCTGCGGTGTGACCACTGAGAATGCCCTCTCCATTGTGGCCCCCTGGCTAACCCGGGGGACCTCCAAGAAGGCACCCCCAGCGGACTTCAAGGATTGCCCCAGGACCCAAGACAGTCTCTCAGATAGGAGGGGCCCAAGCTGTGGTGAACTTTAAAGGTTAAAACCAGCACTTTGAATCGAGCTTGGAACGCTATAGGCAACCAGTACAGAGCTCGGAGCACTGGTGTTATGTGCTCCCTACAGCCTGTCCCTGTCAAAAGATGGGCTGCCACATTCTGCACCAGTTGCAGCTTCCAAACTGTCACCAGGGGCAGCCACACATAGATCATGTTGCAATAATCCAGCTTCGAGGTGATGAATGAGGGTGGCCAGGTCGGAGTCCGAATCATATGGCCGGAGCCTCTGCACAAGATGTAACTGGTGAAAGGCTCCCTTTGCCACCACCTCTACCTGGCAATTCAGTCGAAGGCTTGGGGTCCAACAGGACTCACAAGCTCCCGACCTGGGGAGTCAGCGGGGGGCAGACCCCCTCATCGAGGGGAGCCATCACCCCTGCTGCCCAACCCACCAACACACCTCTGTCTTATCGGGATTCAGCCTCAGTCTGCTCTGCCACATCCAGTCAGCCACTGCCTCTAGGCACTGGGAAAGCACCAAGACTGCAGGGCCTGGGTCAGTTGAAAACGAGAGGTATAGCTCGGTGTCATCAGCATATTGGTGGCAATGCACACCAAACATTCTTACAACCTCCTCCAGGGGTTGCATATAGATGTTAAACAATAATGGACACAAAATAGAACCTTGCGGTACGCCGCAACAGAGGCCCCGGGGGCTAGATGTTTCAGCCCCCAACACCACCTGCTGGCTCCTTCCTGAGAGGAATCACCCATTAATTGATTAATTGGTTTGATTAATTGATTAAAGGTTGCAGCCCTGCTTATTTGAGCTACACACACTTATTTAAAAGTTCCATAACTGTAACATTAAAATTATCGAGCTGCAGAAGGAACCAATAAAACACCTGTTGATTTACTGACGTGAGAGTTTCCTTGAAGGCTCTTGTCTGTCCTAGAAATGGCTGAACTAATTCTAGTAAGTAGTTGGTGCTATCGGAGAAAGATACTGAATTTCATGGGACTAGAATGACAGATGTTAGAGTGGAAACAGATTGATTAGGTTATTCAGTACACCTTTCTGCCACTGCAGGAGAAGATATGGCCATACAGTAACCAAATAAAAAGGGTCTAGATTAAATTCATGGGTTGCATGAACTGAAATCTGGATCTCAGTCACATACACTGTGTGGCTGCACATCCGGGGGTGGGATGGTTGCCCCTGCCACCCCTGGCTGGGTCAGGTCAGGTCAGGTCAGGTCAGGTCAGGGGACGGAACCAAATGTTCCCCCGGTCTGACTTGACTGTGAGGGGGGTGAGGGGAGCAAAGTGTGACTGGCTCCGCCCCCACGCTGCGTCCAGCACCCTGCCCCTCACCATGACAGGCAGTCATGACTATCAATAACAGGCAGCCATGGTAATCCCCCCCATACTGGGGACTGGTGTGTGAAACCCTGCTCCACTGAGCTTGCAATCTATGACCCACAGGCATGTGAGTAGCTGTCACACTCATAATTTAGGCCACTTGCAGGTGAATGCAGGGGGTGAGGAAACTTCCGGGAACGGAGATCTTGGAAGGAGCAATCCTGGGACACTCCCCTAATGTACGGGGGGTGGGGTGTTAGTCTGTTTCTAGCATGATTTCCATCCCACATTGCAGGACTAGATTTTTGAGCTTTGCATTGCGTGATGGAAGTCACTCTAGAAATGGGCTAACCCCCATCCCCCCCACACAGACGGAGCGTCCCGGGATTACTCCTTCCAGGATCTCCGCTCCCACCCTTGCCGTGCTCGTCTGTAAGCGGCCTTAGTCCCAGTGAAATGAATGGGAACATTTGTGAGGGTTCCAGAATCAGTCCCTAAGGGATGCTCACTTTAAACAATACTATGCAGCAGAAATGAACTGCACTTGTCTATTAAGGAATATGAATTGGTAGTTAAGAACTAGTAACACTATTCAAATGTGCTGAACCTAAGGAGTGTTGTAGCGCAGTTTCCTTAGAAGATAATGTGGGAGGAGGTGCACAATTATCATACCCAAAACTAGTAAACATCTGTAACAAAGTGGGCTGGCTCCACAAGGGGCTTCCTTTCTCTTGTCCTAACACCTCAGCTGAAGAGAATGATTAGTGTGGCTGGCCAAGTCCTTCCCTTCCTAAGTATGGTAAAGGACAGGCTGACTGGGTTCATTTGGAGCTGGAGAAAGTTAGCAAGCCTGTCAGCAGCATAAAAACTCAGGGATACGTTGGTACTGGGGCTCACCAGAGAAAGGAGATGCACCCTTACCATTTGCCATGGGGTTGTTTTCCATCCCCCGGTGGAAAAAAAACATGAAAAAATATGGTAATTCGTGGCTCTACAAGTTTGAGAATTTAGGACATTGTCACCACCACCTCTGGGCATAACATACTCAAATTCCATCCAGATATCACTTACCATTTGTCTTCTATAATAAAAAAACTAAAAAAAGAGGGCTGGGGTGGAAAAATAACCCCAGCGTCAATGGAATTTTCCTATTGGGGTGGAATTTCAACCCCAGCCAATGGATTTCAAATGGGGTAGATTTCCACCCCAGCTTAAAAGCAGCCAAATCAACATTTTAAAAGGCCGATTCAGCCTGCAAGATGACATGGAAGGCAAGGTCACTTTAGCCTAGCATCAGCAGCAATGAAAATTAACCCCTTCATTGCCACAAACATCTCTCAATGTTTCCACTAGTGTCTAATAGAAAAAAGTATCCATGAAAGATTTTTCATTTGCTCACTCCATCTACAAAGCTTCCTTTCTCACCCATGGAAGGCAAGGTCACTTTAAACTGGCAGCAGCAATGAAAATTAACCCCTTCACTGCCACGAACATTTCTCAATGTTTCCACTAGTGTCTAATAGAAAAAAGAAGCCATGAAAGATTTTTCATTTGCTCACTCCATCTGCAAAGCTTCCTTTCTCACCCAGCCTCTTAGGTTTCAGTCTCTTAGACTGTTAGATAGATTTTATCTCCCTTCCCATAGGCTCCATTTCTCCAGCAAGCCAGAAGTGCCCTCATTGTCCTCACAAACTGACCATAGAAATGGAACAAAGAAAAGCTTATGGGCCATTAGCAGGTGATTAGCAGGTGATAGCCACATCCTCAAATTCAGGAGCAGAGTGGCCATTCTTCCTCCCTGGAAGATTTTGTGTGGTGTGGTCACTGGCTGGGGGCTTGCAGGAGGGGAATGAAGAATGTCAGGGAACAGGGCACAGGGGATGGCAGGCATGCAGGGGTGCAGGGATGGCAAGGCACAGGGAATGGCAGGCATGCAGGGATGCAGGGGATGGCAGGCGTGCAGGGGATGGCAGGCATGCAGGGGATGGCAGGGGATGGCAGGCATGCAGGGGTGCAGGCACGCAGGGGATGGCAGGCACAGGGGTGAATGGAGGCACTGAGGGGCTGACTGGCTGGAAGAGGTTGCACTGGGGAATAGAACAGAGGCAGTGGTGGGGATGGCTCTCGGGGGGCACTAATTTAACTTTTATAGATAGTTAAAGTTCATGAAAACTATTTTCTGTAGTTTTAATAAAAAATAATGCTTTTGCAAAGAAAAACGAGTAGTGTTGGTTGCTATTTATTCATGTGTGGAGCTGGTATTTCTCATAAAACAGACTCTATAATGTCTCTGTGTGTGTGCTGGGCATAGATTGTGTGGCTACTATAAAAAAAAGTTACATTTTATTGCACACTTTCAATCCCCAGGCCAAAAATCAGCTTGGGGTTGAAATCCACCCCATGACAACTCGAGTGTAGTTTTTTTCATAACAAAAGGTAAGGGTTAAGCTAATGAGTTGCTTTGTCCATGGCATACAGAGAGAGCCTCACACCCAGCAGGGAGACTGGAGTGAGGCCAAGCCTGAGGCAAGGGTAGAAGGAAAGATAGCCAGGCTTCCAGACCACAAATGCTTGGTAGGGAAAGTTCTGGTTTAAAGAGTGGTAAAAGAGGTGGGACCTGCCTATGTATGTTACTTATGTCAGGAAACAAATGCGCCCCAGGAACAGGAACTGAATGATGTAGCTGAGCTCTATCCCCACTTAGCATGGATCTACCCTAGGGAAAGGCCATTTTGCCACATCATCATAATTAAGGAAACTTAATATAAGGCGGCAGGATTCACCTCAGAATGCCCCCCTGGATCTGCAAAGACATCTATCTATTTCCTGCCAGGTAAATCCCTGCCAGGGATTCATCAGAGACAATGGGTAAAAAGATGTGACAGTGGCCTGTTGTGAGTCGTTTTGGCCCAGAACCCACTGGCACATGTTTATGCGCTACCAGATGTTAGCCTGGGACTGCTCAGGGGTGGGTAGGTGGCTAGCCTGGGCTGCATCCTCAGAAAATTTCTGAGGACACAGTCTGGGTCAAGGGCTGCCCACATGGGCCAATGTGGGCTAGTATGTTTGTTCAGCTCCACCGCCTTCGGGTAGGGGCTGCCATGGCCGAGCGTTATGACTGGTCATCATCACAGACGCACACCCACCTCCACCCATCTCCATGCATGAAGGCACCTCCATTGTCCCCAATGCCTCAGTGCGTGGGCAATGGGTGGCAATGGGTGGAGCGCGAGAGTGCGCATGCACCCCCACCCATCCCCACGAGCAGTCACACGGATGCCCCCCCTTGCCCCCCCAGTTGCCCACGTGAGTGACGGGCGGGTCGTCTCATGTGAAAAGGGCCTATCACAACTCCCCACAGTAGAAACAATGGACTTTTTTTGTTGGCATGTGCTAGTTTCTTTTAGGGATGTGCGAACAGGTTGCGGTTTGGGTTCGGCCATTTGGCTTGACTTGGTTCGGTTCGGGTGTTCAGTTCGGTCGTTCGGGTCGTTCGCTGAGTTCAGGTTCAGCCGTTCGGTTCGGTTGTGTTCAGTTCGGGCGTTCGGAAAAAGTTATCGTGAGATTCCGTGATCGCATCGGAAACAGGAAATTTGAGTGTGTGCGGAACTGTGTGGCAAGAGAGTGTGTGTTTGGCTGGCTGACTGTTCGATTCGTGTGTTTTGGCTGTTTGTGTTTGTTTTGGCTGCGTTGTTTTGACTGGGTGGTGACTGAGTGTTCGTGGGTGACTGTTGTTGGTGGAGTGTCTGTTTTAAAAAAAAAAAAATGGAGAAGAAGGTGACCACCATTAAACGCCAGGCCTCGGGGAAGGCCAAGGTGGCGGAGCCGGTGGTGGAGGAAGAGGTTTCTCCTGCCGCTGCTGCTGGACCTTCAGTGGTGGTGGAGGAGCAAGAGCCGGTGGGCACAGGAGGTGCTGCCACTGCTGCCAGGTTTGTAAACATTTTTTTTACTTTGAGGACAAGAAACTTAAGGCTCTATCCGTTAGAGTGAGCTCACTGGCATGTGGGTGGGTGCATGGGTGGTGGGCATCAGTCAGGCACAAACAGTGGGCATCAGTTGGTAGCAGCAGATGTCTTCACAGAGAGAGAGGGTACTGTAGTGTGGGGGGCTCTTCCAGCAGTCAGGCATGAACATGAGCAGCACCTCCACCCAAACATGTGCCTGCCAGCCATCCCTAGCAAGGGTCTCCACTCTCCAGTTGCCAATCCATCCCTACCTAGCACCCCCAAATAAGGGCGGGATTTTCACGTGCCAGCCAGGGTCTCTCATTGATATCCCTCCCTAGAAGCACCCCAAGGAGGGCAGGATTTGCACGTGCCTGCCAGGGTCTTTCTAGCTGCCATCCCTAGTGCCCCAAAGAGGGCAGGATTTGCACATGCCAGCCAGGGTCTCTCCATTTGCCATCCCTAGCATCTCCTAGCACCCCAAGGAGGGCAGGATTTGCACGTGCCAGCAAGGGTCTTTCTAGTTACCATCCCTAGCGCCTCTAGGAGGGCAGGATTTGCATGTGCCAGCCAGGGTCACATCTCCTGTTGCCATCCCTAGCACCCCAAGGAGGGAAGACTAGAGAGGCATCATCATAAATGCATGATATTACTTAGGTGTTGTTTACTTGTTCCTGTTTCAGAGAGGAATAAGATGCCAACTCTGGTGCCACACCATGCAGGACACCCAGGTGGAGGTCGGACTCACCAGTGCCACCCCCAGACAGTCGGCGGACAAGGTCGGATGTCTGGAGGTTTTATGACAAGGGTGATGGAATCGCCATCTGCAAGGTAAGGCATGGGGGCTGGTACAACAGGGAATGGATTGCCCTATGACCTGTTAGGAATGGAAGTCCTCTGCAGAGAGAGATTGACCATCCAGTCCACCCACTTGTGGAGACAGAATGCAGGCAGGGCTTGACAGACTATTAGTCTGACACAGTATTCCACTTCTTATGTTCCTATCTTTTTATGCTCTTTAGATCTGTCAGAAAAGATTCAAGCTGCAGTGTGAGGGGACCACATCGGGGCTCATTGCCCATGTGGAAATGTGGCATGGCAAGAGAGTGAGGCGGCAGCCTGACTCCAGCGTTGCCCAGGTGGAACATCAGCCGCTGCACCAGATGAGACGGCGTCGAAGGCCTTCCCCATTCCCCCTCCTTTAGCTCCGCTGAGGAGGCCATCGTGGAGGAGTCAGCTGCAGTAAGGGTTTTTAGGACCCGAGTGGAGAGGCCCACCAGAGACTGCATGGACAGCCTGAAAAATATGCAGGACCAAATGGTGGAACACTTTAAGGATCTGGAGGTATGGGAATGCCAGATCAAGGCGTACTCTCAGTACCTCCAGATGGTGATCGAAAGCATGGAGCTCCACCACCAGTCGGTCACAAAGTGGCAGGAGGCCATGTCAGGGACCGTTCAATTTACAAAGGACAAAGGCTACCAAATGCCACAGGACATGCCCGCCCCCAGGGCCCATGAACCACGTTTGCCTTTCCCCCATGTTCTGGGGGACAGGCCCACATAGAGATAAGTTAAGTTTCCTTTTAATATATAATATTAAATATAAATATTTAAAATATAATATTGCTATATATAAAAAAAAAGTTTGGTTTTTGTTTTATAATGTTGTTGTTGTTCTTGTTGTTGTTATATTTGTTATTGTTACGAGCTTTGTATGACCTGTCTAATCTTTCTTTTATCCCTCTGTGCTGAAGTTCAGGGTGGCAGAATCTCATACAGCTTGTCGATCCCTACCAGCAGCACCTGGCACCACATGTAGCGTAGTTAAGGTATTCATGGCCTAGGCCCAGCCTATCTGCGGGATCGCCTCACTCCCCATGTACCCGTGCGACCCTTGAGATCGTCCGTGGGAGCCTTTTTGGAGGTTCCCCGGGCGAGGCGGGTGGCCACCGATGTTAGATCTTTTTCGGTGGTCACCCCTGTGCTGTGGAATTCGCTTCTGGAGGAGGCTCGGCTGGTGCCCACTCTCCTGCTGTTTCGGCGTATATGTAAGACCTGGCTGTTCCGTCAGGCTTTTGGAGGGGGGTAGGGGTGGGGTGGGGGTGGGGATAGGGATGGGGTTTTTCCCCATGTAGTGTATTTTAAATTGTTTTAAAATTTTATTATTGTTTTAAATGAAATGTTGTTCGCCGCCCCGGGCTGCCCTGTGGGCAGGAGGGGCGGGATATAAATTTNAGGAAATTTGAGTGTGTGCGGAACTGTGTGGCAAGAGAGTGTGTGTTTGGCTGGCTGACTGTTCGATTCGTGTGTTTTGGCTGTTTGTGTTTGTTTTGGCTGCGTTGTTTTGACTGGGTGGTGACTGAGTGTTCGTGGGTGACTGTTGTTGGTGGAGTGTCTGTTTTAAAAAAAAAAAAATGGAGAAGAAGGTGACCACCATTAAACGCCAGGCCTCGGGGAAGGCCAAGGTGGCGGAGCCGGTGGTGGAGGAAGAGGTTTCTCCTGCCGCTGCTGCTGGACCTTCAGTGGTGGTGGAGGAGCAAGAGCCGGTGGGCACAGGAGGTGCTGCCACTGCTGCCAGGTTTGTAAACATTTTTTTTACTTTGAGGACAAGAAACTTAAGGCTCTATCCGTTAGAGTGAGCTCACTGGCATGTGGGTGGGTGCATGGGTGGTGGGCATCAGTCAGGCACAAACAGTGGGCATCAGTTGGTAGCAGCAGATGTCTTCACAGAGAGAGAGGGTACTGTAGTGTGGGGGGCTCTTCCAGCAGTCAGGCATGAACATGAGCAGCACCTCCACCCAAACATGTGCCTGCCAGCCATCCCTAGCAAGGGTCTCCACTCTCCAGTTGCCAATCCATCCCTACCTAGCACCCCCAAATAAGGGCGGGATTTTCACGTGCCAGCCAGGGTCTCTCATTGATATCCCTCCCTAGAAGCACCCCAAGGAGGGCAGGATTTGCACGTGCCTGCCAGGGTCTTTCTAGCTGCCATCCCTAGTGCCCCAAAGAGGGCAGGATTTGCACATGCCAGCCAGGGTCTCTCCATTTGCCATCCCTAGCATCTCCTAGCACCCCAAGGAGGGCAGGATTTGCACGTGCCAGCAAGGGTCTTTCTAGTTACCATCCCTAGCGCCTCTAGGAGGGCAGGATTTGCATGTGCCAGCCAGGGTCACATCTCCTGTTGCCATCCCTAGCACCCCAAGGAGGGAAGACTAGAGAGGCATCATCATAAATGCATGATATTACTTAGGTGTTGTTTACTTGTTCCTGTTTCAGAGAGGAATAAGATGCCAACTCTGGTGCCACACCATGCAGGACACCCAGGTGGAGGTCGGACTCACCAGTGCCACCCCCAGACAGTCGGCGGACAAGGTCGGATGTCTGGAGGTTTTATGACAAGGGTGATGGAATCGCCATCTGCAAGGTAAGGCATGGGGGCTGGTACAACAGGGAATGGATTGCCCTATGACCTGTTAGGAATGGAAGTCCTCTGCAGAGAGAGATTGACCATCCAGTCCACCCACTTGTGGAGACAGAATGCAGGCAGGGCTTGACAGACTATTAGTCTGACACAGTATTCCACTTCTTATGTTCCTATCTTTTTATGCTCTTTAGATCTGTCAGAAAAGATTCAAGCTGCAGTGTGAGGGGACCACATCGGGGCTCATTGCCCATGTGGAAATGTGGCATGGCAAGAGAGTGAGGCGGCAGCCTGACTCCAGCGTTGCCCAGGTGGAACATCAGCCGCTGCACCAGATGAGACGGCGTCGAAGGCCTTCCCCATTCCCCCTCCTTTAGCTCCGCTGAGGAGGCCATCGTGGAGGAGTCAGCTGCAGTAAGGGTTTTTAGGACCCGAGTGGAGAGGCCCACCAGAGACTGCATGGACAGCCTGAAAAATATGCAGGACCAAATGGTGGAACACTTTAAGGATCTGGAGGTATGGGAATGCCAGATCAAGGCGTACTCTCAGTACCTCCAGATGGTGATCGAAAGCATGGAGCTCCACCACCAGTCGGTCACAAAGTGGCAGGAGGCCATGTCAGGGACCGTTCAATTTACAAAGGACAAAGGCTACCAAATGCCACAGGACATGCCCGCCCCCAGGGCCCATGAACCACGTTTGCCTTTCCCCCATGTTCTGGGGGACAGGCCCACATAGAGATAAGTTAAGTTTCCTTTTAATATATAATATTAAATATAAATATTTAAAATATAATATTGCTATATATAAAAAAAAAGTTTGGTTTTTGTTTTATAATGTTGTTGTTGTTCTTGTTGTTGTTATATTTGTTATTGTTACGAGCTTTGTATGACCTGTCTAATCTTTCTTTTATCCCTCTGTGCTGAAGTTCAGGGTGGCAGAATCTCATACAGCTTGTCGATCCCTACCAGCAGCACCTGGCACCACATGTAGCGTAGTTAAGGTATTCATGGCCTAGGCCCAGCCTATCTGCGGGATCGCCTCACTCCCCATGTACCCGTGCGACCCTTGAGATCGTCCGTGGGAGCCTTTTTGGAGGTTCCCCGGGCGAGGCGGGTGGCCACCGATGTTAGATCTTTTTCGGTGGTCGCCCCTGTGCTGTGGAATTCGCTTC
>QEPC01000841.1:1040454-1067158 GCA_003113815.1 Sphenodon punctatus | reverse complement strand
GCCTTCTGGCCCGCCCCGTGTGACACACTGCTGCCAGCGCTGCTGGGAGAGGGAGAACTTGGTGGCACTGGTGACACAGCTCTGGAAGGAGGCTCAGCCATCGCCTCAGCTGCAGACATCTCCTCTGCGGCACTAGTGTCTGCCTCTTCCTCGCTGTCCACGATCATGATGATGTCCTTTGAAGGGGAGTACTGGGATCCTGAGGCTAGACTGTCCATGCCTGCCATGCTGCTGGCACTCTCCCTGTGCCCCCCTCTATAGCTGCAATTGCTGCTGCTGCTGCTGCTCCTCCTCCTCTCCCTACTGCCATTGCCTGGGGATCGGACCCTGCCTCTAGCAGCTGGGGTGGGATCCACCAGCTCTGGACTTCTGGGGATCACCTCGACAGTGGGGGACATTGGTGGTCCTGGAGGAACATCGGAAGCAGCACCAGCACCTGCTCCAGCACCAGCAGCAGCAGAGACAGATGCAGCCTCAAGTCCTGCATTGCCCTGCGTGGAAGTGGAGGAGGGCACTGCCAGGAGGCAACGCTGAGCCACTGAAGCCTGTTGCCCTAAAGCAGGCCTGCGGAGTTTGGGGCATGGTGATGTGCTCGGGCTACTGCTGCTGCCTGCTGCCACTCCCCTGGCACGGCCCCTTCTAACTCTGGCACATGCCCCATTGCCTCCCCTACGGGCAGTAGACCAGCCTCTCCTTCCCTTCTTCATTTCTCCCCCCAAAATAATGTTTTTGTATTTTTCGTATATATATTTTTTTAATTTATGTAAATTTTTAATCTAATATTATATATCTATCTATCTACACTAAATCTAACTGCTATAAACTAAATGGATTATCTAATAAGTACAAAAGCCTACTCCTACAAACACTACTAAATCTCTAAACACTATCTCAGCTAACTATCTACTATCTCTAATCTAATCTCTCTCTCTCTCTCTCTCTCTCTATATATATATATGGGATGGGGGGAACGCAAAGAAACAGAGGGGTACAAAATGGAAATGAAACCTAAATCAATCTAATGCTACTCAAAATAAATAAAAAATCAGGGGAAGGGAATCAGTGATGGAATATATATAGAGGGAGAGGGAAAGGATTCAATGGAGGGGGGAGGGAGGAAGGAAGATTGAACACAGGGAACACAGGGAGGGGTAAAAACAAAAAATAACACCTAAATTTATCTAATCTAATCTAAATTAATGATAATATGGAGGTAGATGGGTTGAATGGGTGAAATAGGAGGAGGATTGCAATGGATTGAGGAGAGCAAAATTGCTGGGAAAGGGAGCCTTCTGAAATGCCTGCTGTTCAGGAACAGTGACTAGCTCAGAAGGTGTTGGGAAGGGGGGAGGCCAATGAGTTTTGTTACTTGCGCCCGCCTCACTGCAAACCCCATTGGCTCCATGCAACCTAGCCCGTGGCCAATCGCAGACTGCGAAGCCAGTGGTCTGAGGTGAAAAGGGGTGGTGATTGAGCAGGCTGGCTGCTACTCCAAGCCTCTCCACCCCTGGAGCCTGGAAGTCTGCTCCTCAGCTGACTCCCCCTCCCTGTCACATTTTGCCTTCCAGTGACATGTTTTTGCCACCCGAACTCACCCGAACGCGATCCGAACTGACCAAACTGTTTGGTCCTTTCAGAGTTCGGAATCGAGTTCAGTTCGGCTGGTTTGGGTTCAGGTTCAGTTGTCCTAACAGGCCGAGTTCGGACCGAACTCTGAACTTCCGAACCACGTTCGTCCATCCCTAGTTTCTTTACCTTTCTCAAAGTTGGCACATTTCTGCAATATTTTACAGCCACAACACTACAAAAGCAGAACAGAAAGGTTCCTGAATGTAACATTTTTACATTTAAATTGGTTTACAGAGGCACATTCACTAGAGATAAGCTTTATCTATTTTTCAGTGATGTCCTGCATTTACTCAATTTTCTAGATTATTAGAATCAGCCTACAGAATAAGGAATAGATTGTCTTGTGTTTGCAATTTTGGGAATACAAAAATTTTGAACTGGAATAGGAAAAATATAATCAAATGTATAAAGAGCAAAAAGGTTAAAATGATGGATGAATTTAGGGCTGAATGAGGGGGAAAAAGTGTTCTCATGAGAGAACTCGCCATTTTGAGAACCAAGAGATCTTGGTCCCAGAACAAGTTCTTGGGTGAGAAAATAAAATAATTTAAAAAAATCATTAGGCATATGTAAAATGGCCACTGGACTGTTTTGCACATGCACAAAATGGCTACTGCCCTTGACCAAAATGGTGATGATGCTACGCCATCATTTTGGTTAAGGACAGTGGCCATTTTGTGCATATGCAATGATTTTTTTAAAAATAATTTTTTATTTTCTCGCACAGAATTTGGCGAAACTGTCCCAGTTCTAGATTTGTCCAAGACAAACTGAGAACTGGGATTTTGGTGAGATTCTCGCTTTTGTGAGATCTTGTTTCAGCCCTAAAAACAGAAGTGGGGAAAAGGGATGTTGAAGCACATCACTTTGATTATTTTGTGGTGCAAAAGATAAGGCAAGGAAAAGAGGTGCACAATGAAATATGACCGAAGATCAACACAATGTGGACTCTGACATTCACTGAGAAAGCTTTCAGTCATCACATGATGAGGGTTCAGTAGCTGACTATAATGTATCCAAACAAGCAGGGCATGAAATTTGCAGGTGCCTGGGAGCCAGTAGCACCCAGAAAACTGAGGTTGGTGACTGGTTCAGGGGTGTAGAGGGGCAAGAATAGTTTAATATCAGGATAAAGTCTGGTGACTGAAATTCTTTTTTGGCTCCCAGAGTTCAATCTGAAATTTCATGCCCTGAAATAAGGGAAAAGAATTCGATAGCAATAGTGTGAAGATGGGTTCAAGTAACAGCTCTACTGGCAGTTGAGGCACCAGTAGAAACGTCTGATGACAAGAGGATATACAAATTCCAGACTACATCCATCCAGAGGGCACATTCCAACCCACTTTAGTCTGTAGAAAAGACAATCTAGTAAGGTAGTTCCCAAGACGTTTTCACTCATAAGACTGACAAAATCTTTTAAAAATAATGACGACTTGATAGAAGAAACCCCAACTCTACCCCCAGAATCCTGACTTAACGGGCAGGCAGGAGGAGCTGGAATCTCAGACTGACCTGAGCCCTGACTGGTCAGGAGTTAGGAGGAAGTCCTGTCCTATTTCCTGCTACCAGCTCATATTGGACAGGGGAATGCCACTGAGAGGGAGTTGGAAGAAACTGCAGCAGTAGCAGCACATGTGGAACTGTAGCTGAATAAGCTGTGCCAGCTCAGATACAGACTTGCAGCTCAGATACAGACTTGCAAAACTTTGGCCATAAATAACTAGCATTAGTCCACAGATCCGCAGATGGGACACAACAGTTGAGGATAGGGCACTGAATTAGGATTACAGACAGATGGGTTTAGGTCCTGGCTCAACCAAACACTTATTGAGCCTTTTGCAAAACATGCATAGTCCTCCCGTATCTCCTACAACATTGGGAGGCTAAAATCCATTACTGTAAAGTGGCTAGTACATTGATAAGGATCATTATACAGTCACAGCAGAGGCTATATGTTAAGCTACAACCCCATTTTCATTCTAAGTGGTCAAACTTCAAACCTGTTTTGTAGAAATATGGCTTGTGGTTTTTGTCTGATTTTTTCAGGGGGTGTAGTATTCAGGGCTTATGCAGTTTGTACTTAATTTTGTGTTGGTCCATAAATTACTGTGTGAGTTATAAGCTTTTGAACTTCCTTTGATGTAGAAATGCTTGCACTGTAACATTTTTGTGCACATCCATACCTTTGGCTGTGTTTAGATTTGAGGCTTATAAATTGGCATATATGTAGTCAGGGAAGCCATTTCAGTGCTTTTTAATGATCAATTGTGTTTCTTTGAGTAGATAAAATTTTATCACAGTTTTAAAAATTGGTATGTTCACACATAACTCCCCTCTCTGTGGGAGTTCCCCAAGGATCTATCGGGTCCCCTTCTCCTTTCCCTTTACACTCATTCTCCAGGTAAACTCATCAAAACCCATAGTTTCTAGTATTACCTGTATGCTGATGACATGCAACTCTCTCTCTCCACTCCTACGCTCTCCCCCTCTATCCAAACTTGTATTGCTGACTGTCTTGCTGACATCTCTGCCTGGATGTCTCATCGCCAACTCAAGCTTAATATGGTCAAGACTGAACTCCTCATCTTTCCCCCGAAATGCTCCCATCCTACTTCCCTCTCAACTTCTATTGAGGGAGTCACCATCCAGTCAGTCCCTCAGACCCATAGCCTGGGATTAATATTCGACTCTTCCATCTCCTTTCAGCCTCAGATCCAGGCTGTTGCTAAATCCTGTTGATTTGCTCTGTACAATATTGCTAAAATCCTTAATGTTCTATATGTTTTGCATGTTGTGATGATGGAGTAACAGCAGTGTAACAGGGCATAGCAGTGCCAAGGGGTAGGTCCCTGCAGGAGCAGACCACTGGGCTTACTCTCACTGAGAATTCAGCTTCCAGTCACAGACTTTAGGGAATTAACTCAGTGTCTCTTTATTAGTCTTTCATACGGTTCCTCGGTCTCTGGGGCTGCCAGCTCATCTGCCTACACCCTGAAGACCTACCTTAGACTACATTCACACATTCTGCTCCCACCCATTCCATGCAGATTTTGGCTTTGGGAGAGAATCCAGAAACCAAAACATGCACAGGGTTTGGCCGGTGCAAAAGCCCCCCCGCGTGGCTTTGTCGATGATCACCCAGAAGAGTGCAGAGCAGGGAGCTCTGTACATTTCCAAGTAATTGCCAGCAAAGCTGCCGGGGGAGCTTTTACACTGACCAAACCCCGCACATGTTTTGGCTTCCAGATTCTCTCCCGGAGCCAAAATCTGCGCGGACTTGCCTGGAGCAGAAGGTGTGGATGTGGTCTTAGTCTCTCCACATACACGTGTAGTTCTCCACCATTATAAAATCTGCATCCAGATTAGCACACACATCCATAGTCCATAGCAGTCTACAATACACAGCACTATCCTACCTAATGACAAGAATCAGCCCTCTGACAACCCAGACCCTTTCTAGTCCCAGCTCTGGGCATCAGGCTTAGACACAGCTCAGCAGCCTGTAATCAGGCCTCATCACTGCCCCAGTTCCTGGGCCTCTCCAAGCAATCCATAATCCAGGCCCAGGTTTTTTTCACAGCTCAGTCTGGCTTCAGTATGTGGACAGCAGTAGTCCTCCGTGATCCCAGCATCTCCAGGTCTCAAGCACCTTCCAGATGAGTTTCAGCACTGGTCAGCTCCCCTGCCGGAAGCCTCTCAGGAGATGTTGCCCGTTCAGCTCCCAGGCAGAGACTACGGACACTTTCAGACCCCCCACCCTTCGCATATATTCTGGTTGCGGGGGGGGGGGGGAGGGGGCAACGTGCAAACCAAGATATGCACAGGGATCGGCCGGTCTGAAAGCCCCCACGCACACCTTTGCCAGCAAAGCCTGAGTGGCCTGAGTTCAGATTCATTCAGCCTTCCTCTTATACTGACTGAGTGGGCATAGCCAGGCTTTCACTCACCAGCCTTAAAGGGCCAGCATCTGCCCACTTTGTCTCTGTACTCTCCAGTCTGTTTCGCGCTCAAGCTGGCCTCTGTGCACAGGGTTATCTTGACCATGTGTATACCCAGTCCTCAGGTTGGTGCATGCCCTCAGGGCTGGCTCTGACATGCCCAGTGCCACTCCCCCTGGTGTCCATGCTCTGCCCTCTTAAAGGGGCAGCAGCCTTGCAAGGCTGCTCCCTGCCACAAGCACATTCCATGTTTTTTCCCTTCTGGTGGACTGTAGGTATGGCCCTTTTTACACAGACAATCTAACACTGATAAAATGGGTGTTACATTTTATTATACATGGTACAGGGCAACTGCAGCCCTGCAACATGGGCTCTTTTCACACGAGATGCCTCCACCCAGTTTCGCTGGGTGGAGGCATCTGTGTAAACACCACTTGAGGTGGGTGGGGTGCATTTCTCTGGGTGGAGATGGGTGGGGTGCATTTCTCTGGGTGGAGATGGGTGGAGGTGTCTGTGTAAACACCACTTGCGGTGGGTGTAGGTGCATGTGCGCGCCCACGCAACACCCATCTCCACCCACCACCCACGGAGCAACGAACTCCACTGCCGATTGCTCCGTGGGTGGGTGGAGATGCGTGTTGCGTGGGCGCGCACATGCACCTACACCCACCGCAAGTGGTGTTTACACAGACGCCTCCACCCATCTCCACCCAGAGAAATGCACCCCACCCACTGAAAGTGGTGTTTACACAGACGCCTCCACCCATCTCCACCCAGAGAAATGCACCCCACCCACCGCAAGTGGTGTTTACACAGATGCCTCCACCCAGCAAAACTGGGTGGAGGCATCTCGTGTGAGAAGGGCCCATGTTGCACAGCTGCAGTGTTGCCCTGTACCATGTATAATAAAATGTAACACCCATTTTATCAGTGTTAGATTGTCTGTGTAAAAAGGGCCATAGTGTCCCCCTACCCCCTTTTTGTTTTTAGGGTTATGTATGGTGTTGTTAATGAGTATGTGAGTGGAATTATATAGGTTGTAGTAGATGTTAGTATAAGAAAGTTATTGTTGATGTTGAGAGCTTAACTGGATATTTCCATGGTTTGTGGCATTTAATTTTTTTATTGTATTAAGCATAGGTTAGTACATGTATCATGTAAATGTTGTAGCTTAACATCTTTTGAAACCGATAGGGTTTTTTAATTTAGTGAATAAGCATATATGTAGGACTTTAGTTTTTATTGACCATTTTAAATGTTCATCCATGTATACTTTAGACAGTTGTTTAATGAGATTCCCCCCCCTTTCATTTTCTAGCAAAAGGTTAGTCTTTATGTAACTCCTGACATAAATCTTGAAATCTCTATGCAGCAATTAGAGCATTTTCCTGCCTAGGATGTGGGGATTTAGAAATTCACAGCTAATTACTACATTACTATTCCTGGCTGAATAACAGCACACTTCATAATATAACTAAGAAGCAGCTTAATAGTAACTAATTGCTATGATCTCTGAAAAGAGCATTCAACTTTTACGCAAGGAATATTCCAAGAGACCACCATCTGCAGACATACTTTTGCCTGGATAAGAAGACCCTTTATAAAGCTTATCTATAGGGGAAGGGGATCATCTAGAATAAAATTCACAAATATTCCTAAGTGGATTAAGAACCTAAATGCCATTTTCAAAAATGGACATGAAATGCTGCTCTATAGCAGTGGGGAAAGGGGGTACTGAGATGCTAATGAGGCAGTTTGCCTGGAGTGGGCAAAATGCCCATGTGTGGATATTTGTGAGGATGCAGATTAGTCATTTTAAGTAATAGAATTTAATCTCCAAAGTCACTTAAGTGCTTCTAAAAATTTTACCTGTAGTGGCCAAGTGTTTTTATTTTCAGTTAATTATTATTTTTTACTCTTTCCTCTTTTCTTTTCCAGAATTCCAACAAAGTGCCAACTGTACCTACTTCCCTCCAGTACAGAGCAGAGCTGAAATGGGCAACAAAACAAGGTGGGGTTTTGTCACAGTTTCAAGCAGGATGTAGTCAATCTGAACATTAGTCACAACATTTGAGCAACCAATTTTTTGCAAGTTCAGTTTTTTGTTTGTTTTTTGTTTGTTTTCTTAAGGGACATTGAAAATTAGTGGTGTAAAAACAGGAATTAGACATAATGGTTGAAACAAACACAGAACGAACAGACTACTAATATGCATGAATAGAACACCTCAAAAAGACAAAACCGGGTAATTCAACAAAGATCAGATGGAGAGCGTTTGACACTCAGTTAATTTGTTTCAGATCAGTTTGTTCAAATTTGATGGGCATGCTTGTTTTGGCAGATACTCATTTCAGATCTTGTACAGAGGTTTCCCATTTTAGAAGGTGGTGTTAGGAACTTAGACTTCACCAGGTACTTGGAAATGGGAAGTAGGGTCTTAGCCATGCTGCCACAGCTTCATGGTAGACAACTAGCAGAACTTCTGCCTACTTCAGCATAGCAGCTATTATCTGAGATTGACTCCTCTCACAGTGACCCTGCTCCTGATTGACTATCACTAATTTAAAGCTTTCTGGA
The DNA here is from genome assembly GCA_003113815.1 of Sphenodon punctatus. Lineage (NCBI taxonomy): Eukaryota > Metazoa > Chordata > Lepidosauria > Sphenodontia > Sphenodontidae > Sphenodon > Sphenodon punctatus. Next base: position 1,059,014 of record QEPC01000841.1, on the reverse strand, counting down.
TCAGCTTTGTCATTCTGGTCAGAGCAACCCAATGGTTACAGGCCTATTGTTCTTGCTGTGCCCTTTTCCTGCCTCCCGGAACTGATGTTGTGGGCTTCTACATTCTGTCCTGAGGTTGACACTGACTACTGGCGGTTCCCTGGATAGAGCCTTTTTGGACTAATCTTTCAACCCGTGCCTCTGCCCATCTCTGAGCCTAACTCTACTGCTCCCTCTTAGAGGCTCAAATGCTCAGGCCCCTGGGTCTCATGCCTGACAGGTGATTTGCATTAGTTGTGTCCTGAACGTTTTGCGATGCACACCACAGGACACATTATGGCTCCTTAAAGATAAAAGCTTAGAATATGCAGCAAAAACATGATAGAAAGTTAAGAACACCATGAATATTCAGATATGAATTGTTTACTTATTTTGAATTATTATTATTATTATTATTATTTTATTATTAATAATAAATTATATAGCATCAGCAATATGCCTGGTACTGAACAGTTGTGATTAGAGGCAGGTCCCTGGTGCAAGGGGCTTACAATCTAGAATGGACAAGGGGAGGGGAGACAAAGGAGAGGGGTACAGAGGGAGAGACAGGGATCCATTAATGAAGCTGAGAGACTGCAGGTGCATGTATTTGGTTTAGTTACAGGGGAGGTGCAGGATTTGGAAGATAGATAGTCATAAACAAGGAATCTATGCGGGTGAGAAGAAAGGGAAAGTCTGATGGAAGAGGTAGGTTTTTAGGAGGGATTTGGAGGTTGGGAGGAAGGGAGCAGAGCATATGTGTTCAGGGAGGGAGTTCCAAGCATATAGGGCAGCATGAGAGATGAGGTGAAGGGCTAGGCAGTGATGGTATAGAAGATAATTTTTTACAACCGGTTTGGCTATGGGAAGACCTGCAGACCTGTACTTACATGGATTCAACAGGCCCTGCACAACTGGCATAGAGGAGCTAGACATACTATTTCAGCCCATAAATGGAAGTGGCAGCATAGGGGAAGCTGCATGGCAGCCTCTAAACCTGGTTGTGTTGGCTCTGTCCATAACTGGTTCTCCTCCTACCTCTCTGACCGCTCCTTTAATGTGTCTCTCTCCAACTCCACCTCCTCCTCCTTCCCCCTCTCAGTTGGTGTTCCTCAAGGCTCTGTTCTTGGCCCTCTCCTCTTCTCGATCTATACCTCATCCTTAGGCAAACTCATTGCCTCCCATGGCTTCCAATACCACCTCTATGCTGATGACACTCAACTCTATCTCTCTACTCCCTCTCTCTCTCCCTCTGTTCAAGCTCGTCTCATCAACTGTCTCTCTGACATCTCTACCTGGATGTCTCAACGTCAACTCAAACTCAACATGGCTAAAACTGAACTCCTTATCTTCCCCCCTCATCCTTCCTCTCCTTCCTCACTGTCAATAACTATTGATGGAGTCACCATCCTGCCTGTCCCCCAAGCCCGTAGCCTAGGCTTCATCTTTGACTCAGCCCTTTCTTTTAAACCCTACATTGACTCTGTTGCTAAATCCTGTCGCTTCTCCCTCCATAACATTGCTAAGATTCGCCCTTTTCTCTCTGTCTCGTCTGCCAAAACTCTTGTTCATGCTCTGGTCATCTCTCGCCTCGATTACTGTAACCTCCTTCTCACTGGCCTTCCCCGGTCTCACCTTTCTCCCCTCATCTCTGTCCAAAACTCTGCTGCCAGGGTCATCTACCTCGCCAGTCGCTTCGACCATGTGCAGCCCCTCCTCTCTTCGCTTCACTGGCTTCCCCTTCCTGAACGAATCCTGCACAAGCTCCTAGTCTTCACCTATAAAGCTCTTCACAACCTTGCTCCCCCCTACCTCTCTGCACTTATCGCCCTCCATACTCCAGCCCGTGCACTTCGCTCCTCCTCTGTCCCTTCTCTCACCCTTCCACGCCTTCCCTGCTCCCCTAAGCGCCTTCGTCCCTTCTCACTTGCTGCCCCCCATGCCTGGAACTCCCTCCCTGTCCACATCCGCCTTGCCCCCTCCCTTCATACCTTCAAATCTCTCCTTAAAACTCACCTCTTTCGCTCTGCTCTGTCTGACTCTTTATCCTGCTGAGCCACTATTCCTATACCTACGATCTGTTTACCCTTATCCTTGCCACATGGACCTGCCTGCTGTCATTCTCATCGTAACCAAGCCAAGTACGTGCACTTGAGACCTCGCATCTTCATGAATGTTAGACCCCTTGTCTCTCCCTCTGTTCCCCTTCCTATGTCTCTCCCCCAGCTCCTGTCGCTCAGATTGTAAGCCCTAGGGGCAGGGACCGTGTCTATTTTATTACTTTGTAAAGTGCCATGTACACTGCTGGCGCTATATAAATGTTTGTTAATAATAATAATAATAAGGGATTAATTTCACCTCTTCAGTCTCATTACTTTGCCTGCATCAATCTTTTTCTGCAGTGGAGTGAGGTTTACCCATTTTGAATACCCAGTAAGTTTCTTCCCTACTAAAAACTAACCAAAAATGGAAGCAAATGGAACTAATATAATTCTTGTGGCCCTGCAGATAAGTCTCATTGAAAATAATGGGTGCTTCAAGAATAATAAGTGCATTCAACAAGAATGTGCCCCCTTTAAAGACATTATTCTGTAAGTGTGCTCTGTTTAAGTTACTCATTGAGTAAACTAGAGGCCTGAGTAATAATTCATCACACCCTCTTTAACACAGGAAAAGAATATGTTTAGAGTCTGATCTTTAAAGTGCAAGACCTGCTGAAGTGAAGGAGGCTTGTAGAGGTGGATTACTCTGAGGATTAGGCTGTAAATTACTGTTACATCTTTAAGAAGAAAGGTTTTTATTTTTCCTTATACTTCAACATTTTTTTTCACTGTTTATGTTTCTAAAAGGGCATACATGGAGTGCTGATTTGGAAATTTCCATGAGGGACTTCTCAGACTGGACAAGGTCCATGTTAAATTCACTTTAACTTGTACCCTTTCCTCTTTTAAGAAAAAAGAAAAAAAGATGACAGATTTAAATGTGAAAGGCTGATAACACTGACTGCTAAAGCTTTGCCAATCTAATGTGAAAGTGTCATGTTTATCAGCAACCTACCCAATATTCTGGTTGAATGTTAATTCAGGTCTGCTGTGCTTTCTTGGAAAGGGCATTGCTGTCCATAAAATGCATCACTGTCAGTGTTGTGCATACACAAGAGATTAATTATTACGAGCTTGGCAGAGAGAACACTGAAGATATTACAGAAGGATGTCCAGAAAGTTTTAATAGTATTTATTAGGTAGAAGAGGAAAAAATAAGTTTCCTACTAACCAATTCCTGGTGTTTTTTGATTGAGTGTCTCTTACTCAATTGTACATACTTCCCCAGTTTTTAGTCTGTACAACTAAAACACTTCTTTCAACTTTAAATTTCCACTCTGTTAAGACTCTCCACAGCTATGGAAGGTATTTAAAGCTAACTTTGAAACCCTATAAATGACATGGCAGGAAATCCTAGGAACAATTAAAAAAAACCTACTTACACCTCACCAATAGAATATTTAAAAACAACTCCATCCAATTTTAAAAAGGTTTCTGCAAAGGAAAATCAAATGGAACAGAAAACCAGATGGGGCATGAAGGATGTTCAAAAACCATGTCAAACCATACCATACATGGGGAAAGGAGAGCAAGCTCAGCCAGTGTTCTAAGTATTTTTACAATGTAAAAATAAAGGCAGGCTAAATAAAAAGAACTTTTTTAAAAAAAAAAGTACTAGGCCTGGAGGCAATCAGAACTTCAAAGCACAGAATGATATGAAGTGTCTAACAACAATAAGTGTGTTAATGAACCTAAAAGACTATCTAATGAAAACCACTGGATTAGAAACTTCATCATAAGCAAGGCCTGAGTTAAGAAAGAAAAGGATATTCCTGCCTGGGCTTCAATTCTTGTGTCCTTTCAGCCTCCTAGACAACTTTTTTTGTGGTTCCCAATTTAACACAACATTTTTATTAAAGCCTTCCCTTCAAATCCATATTGTCTGGTTTTCTTGTATCAATTATTTCTGGCATTCTTCTGAAGTAATTTGCCCATCTTCCCTCTCATTCAGTTCCCCTCTTCTGGTCCATCTGGCTAAAAAGATTATGATGATTCTTTATGGGTTAAGAAAAGTGGTGGAAGAAAGTGCCACTTATAGGAGTTTTGCTGGTGTTTTCTATGTTTTTTGGGGGGTGGGGAGTGGGGTTTGTGTGTGTTTGTTTTTTACTTTTTTTTTTAGGGCTGAATAAGAAGAGAAATTTTTCTTGCAAGAAACCTCATGAGTTTGAGAAATGGGACCAAGACAGAGCGAGTTCTCGGGCAATAAAATAAAATAAAATAATGGCAGCATCAGCAGGCCAGCACCATCTTTGAAAAGGGCTGAGCATGCTCAGAAAGGGCCATTCAGGCCCTTCGGAACATGCTCAGTGGGGTTCTTTTTATTTTCTAACTTACCAGCTGGAAAGAGGCCATGCATCAGCATAGGACCCCTCCAGAAGGTAAGTAATCCACCCTGACCCTTCTGCTAGGCCCCCTGCTCTCCCTTAAGCAGAGCTGGGAATATGTGGGCCCACATCTGGAAGTGAGGGAACAAACGTGCAGGTAAGTACCAGGCCAAAGTGAGCCATCGTGGGCCACTGTCACATTTTTTTTCACCTAAAGCAGATACACACCATGTTCATCCCCACTTCTTTTTGAATTTCTGACTATATGAGTGAGCGCATGTGTGTAAATACTCCCTAATTGTTTAAGTAAACTGACATGGGCACACAGCAAAGAGCAGAATCCAGAACACCTGGTGTAGCTGCTACAAAGAATAACCACTGAGCCATACTGGTGCTGCTTAACTGGGGTTAACAAACAGTTATCTAAGTGGGCAATATGCAAAGCTCTTCCCTGTGATCAACTTGAAAAGGTGGACCCATCACTGGTCCATGTAGCTCAGCTGACAGACCTTTGGAAAGGGAAATGAAAGGACAAAGGTTCAAGTCACTTTTAAGTAAAGGGGCATTATATTTCTTTTAAATTTGCTTTTTCTAAAAAAATGAGATATCAAATGAAAAGCAAACCCTAGAGATGCCAGAAGTGTGAGCAAAGATTTAGTAGAAGATTGATTTGAAATTCATTGTGAATCAGAGATTTAGGAGCCAAACTTACAAGTGCCCTGACTTGGAAATGCTACAGCATGTGCTCAGCCCTTAATAGACACCAGAGAATCTACCACATAGGACAGAAGCTCTACTTTATTGTTAATGTTATGTTTTAAAAAGAAAACTTAAGTATGAAAGAAATCACATCCTTAGACTATCACAAGATCCATATTTGAACCCTGGGCTTATCAATCACTTTTTCACAGTTCTGCTATCTGAGCTACAGGAGGAAGGCAAGTTGCTACTTTTAGTTCAGCCGCCAGGAGAAAGACTCTGCATAGTGTCCATTAAACTAGAAAGCTGTTTGTAAGGTTGCAACACCAGCAATAGCAGTGTGACAAGGTAGCTAGGTTTTGTACCTTTATGACAGGGATCCTGGGTTGTAGTCTGCCCTGTACCATTGTGCCTCCTCTCTTGTAGCCTTTTAGAAAAAAACCCACAAAGGTGCTGGAAAACCCTGAAATGGATATTTGTGTGGATATTTGTTTCAGAATGACTATTTGGTAGTGTAAACAAAACTGTGACTAATATATGCAAATACAGAATTAGCTGTTTGTTTCAGCTCTACATAAGATCTCATCTTCCAGTATATTTTCTTTCCCCCCTTATTTATCACTTAGGGTGTTTTCTGATGTGATAGCACTGAAGCACTACCATGGGGTTACCTGGTCTGGAGTGGGTCCAGACATCATGGCTGGGATCCAGCCAGGCCCCTGAACTAACGTGATGGGGGCCTGACTGCCAGGGAGGGCAGGGAGCTGGGTGGACATGCATCCCCCTGACCCCTCCCCCATGCTGAGTCCAGCAGCCTTCCCCCCTCTCTGATGGGTGGTCATGGTCACCATGGCATCTGGTTCCCTGGCCACTCCAGACCACAGTGAGTAAAGCGGGCTTTCAAACATGAAAGCCTCCTTTACTCCTGGTCGGACAGCAGGATTCTGACCATGGTGGTGGCTAGCCCAGGCTGATATTCAGGGACTTCCCCAAGTCACAGCCTGGGCTAGCCGCCCCCATGGTTGGAATCCATCCCGTGTTAACATCTGGTGGGTGTTTCATAACTTGACAGTGGTCCGTTGAGTAAAGTGTTCCAAAGCGCGCTAAATCTGGCCACTGTCATGTCTGAAATCATCCTTAGATAGTTTAATGAAATAAAATGTAAAATAAATAATAAAATAAATTAACAAAAAATAGAAAGTTAAGGTTGGGGTAAAAAATATCCTGAATGTATTGAATCATCCTTTGTGTATTTATGGGAACTGTAATGACTAGATAATTTTCAGTTCTTGACATGATTGGAAGCCCACTGAAATCACTGGGAGTAGTTCCATGGGCTTTGGAATAGAACTTAAAATTGCAGAAAACACGTTGCCACTTCACAGTGTCTTGGATTGACCTCACTACACAGGGTGATTTCAGACATTACGGCCAGCAGCATTGACCCCGGGCCGTGGGGTGGTTCGGACCATGGGTGGGGGTGAAGGGGTGTGTCAACAGATGTTCGCCCCTTTGCCCCCGGCCGTGGGGACCGCCGAACCACGGCCCATGGTCAATGCTGCCAGCTGTAACGTCTGTCGGACAACCCCCCGGGACTGCGCGACACAGCGTGCGGCTGCACGGCCCTGCCCCCTGCACTCCCCAGCCACCCACCCTCCCCGAGACAGGCAGCCGCAGTGGCCTATCTGGCTGCTGCCGTGTGCTGCCAGGACTCTGGAATGCGGTGAAGGTAAGGTAACAGATGTTACTTTTCCTTCACCGCGTTCCAGATTCCCCCTAACCATGCTTTGTTCGCCGCCATGGTGCGGGAGAACAAAGCGTGGTTAGGTTCACCGTGGGCAGTGGTTGACTGAGGTGAACATCTGGATGCGCACAAACAGATGTTCACCTCCATTCACACACACACACACCCTGCGGTTGACTGAGGTTGACAGGTGATTTCAGACAACGTAGCATCTGAAATCACCCACAATCAGAAACTATCAAAGGCTCTTTTCCTTGACACAGCGGGCTACAACTACTAACCCCTGGACTGCTGATGGTCCTCAGCCAGTTCTTCATTAACCCATGGCCTGGCTGGTTCTAGAATGGCTATGCAACCACAGTCCCACGTGTGCTTTCTCCCCTCCCTCTTCAGCTTTCTCCTCCTTCTCCACTCTTCTTTTTGAATGGAAGGAAAGTTAAAAGTAGGAAGTAATGGGGGGCTTCCTCCTAGTCCTCTGGCCAATCAAGTTATCAGGGATAGTGTGCATCTTCACAGCACTGCTACTGCTAATTGAAAAGAAGCTTTTTCTCCTGCAGTCTATCATTACTTAGAACAATGGTTCTCTGAGTGAAAAAGACTTACTGTACAGCCTGGGAATTGTACTTGCTCATGATGAACCTTGAAATAAATAGGGGTTTGTGTCTGGTTTTTAACATAAAATACTCACTGATGAATTCTTTGCTGACTGAAAGGGGCAGTGTAGCAGTCATTCTCCTCCAGATCTGGCAGTGTCTCCTTGTCCAGTCTCATTGGCTTTCTAGGTAACCATCCTCGAAACCTGCTTAATTGTTTCTCGATCCTGTCGTACATGAAAGGTAAGATCAAACAATACAAAAAGTAAGCATTGCTTGCCTTATCCATAACATTATAGTCAAGCAAAGAGATGTTTCACCTGCACACACTCACACACTAAATAAGGGCACTTAATGTTACAAGTTACAAAAGATTATTAATATTTGATATTTTTGATCCATCTTGAATTTTCCTACTAAGATTCCATTGTTAATAAATAGTATTTTTGAGCAACATTTTCTTATTTCTGTCCTGACAGAACACAAGTTCACAATGCTGCAAAGCTCAGTAAAACCTGGTCAGCTTAAGTTAGCAACACCCTAAGATTTTACTTTCTGAACTTTTCAGCTAACTTAATTTAAACCTGTGAATTAACTGGCACACTACACTAAGGACTCATGCACATTAGGACTGCAGAGATTATGACAGAAAGCTTTTGCAGCAGAACATTAGGAAAACAATCATTTCACTGTTGTTTACTACTCACTTAAACACCACAAGGGGTACTATTAAGGCCGTTTTAAAACAGACTGCAGTGGGTGGAGGGATGGGTGTGTGGCTACGGTGGGTGGAGGTGTGTGTGCCTGTTCCCACCTCCACTCACAGAGCATCAGGCATTGGAGCCCATTGCTCTGTGCGTGGGTGATGGGTGAAGATGGGTGCAGCGCGGGAGCACGGACGCACCCCCACCCATCCCTTGTGACTTTCACACAGGCGTCTCCACCCGTCTCATGTGAACAGGGCCTAAAACAAGCCATTTTGACAACTTTTTCCCATTGTGCTGCCTTAAAAGATTCCACACTTTCTAAAGTCGCAGTGTGCATATGGTTTGAGAGTGACAGCAATCCCAGTTCTTGCGTTTAATATTTTCAGTTCAGTACATGAAAAACAAGCAGAGGCCAGAGGGGCACGTTTATTTGCAGTTCACTCAAGCAAAGAGACAAGCTGAGACCAAGAGAAGGCAAAGAATTAAGGATGACGTTGACTTTGAATTTATGTATGTATATATTTAAATTTTTGCAGAACTAGTGTGATGTGATCCAAGAGTTTCTGAGGTAAATGCGAACTTTACCATTGGCTTCAGAGGGTCCTGTATCATGGCCCCATTGTGTTAGGTACTGCACAGGCACCCCTGGACAGACAGAAATTGCCCTAAAGAACTTACAAACTAAGCAGAGAAGAAAGAGTGGGAGTGGATATCAGGGGTAGAGAGTGGTGAAATGACTTGCCCATTATCATACAGCAGGTTAGTGGTAGAAACAAGAACAGAAAACTACTTCACTGATCCCCAGTCCAGTGTCACAACCCTTAGACTAAACTGCCTCTCTAAATCTGACTGTTTTTCTCTCTTATCAAAAGCTAGTTAAGCAAATCCAGCACTGCTATTGAGATTTCTCTGATGTCACTTCTGGTCAACACACTTCACATTTTGATGTATCTTTTTTTGAATCTGTCCAAAATATCTTTTTTTTTAAATAATAAAAAAATCTGTGGATAGTTCTCCCTCCCACCCAGCCCACGTTCTGAAACTGAGGGTTATTCCTGTGCCTCCAAGATGGAGAATTCAGTAATATTTGCAAACATTGGTTCAGTATGCACTAGAGCTGAAACAGTAGCTCATTTGCTATCCACGGGTAAAACTTGTAATTCTGAGTATGATATTGGGTGTCCAACAGGTAACCCGAGTACCAAAGGAACACCCAATTACTGGAACATATTGGGTATTACCATTACTAGGTTGCCAAATTACCAATAAAACAATTACTATCGGTAAAGGAATCATGAAAGTAAGTAGAAAAATCCATACTGGAAGTCAGAAAATCAGGATGAAAATATTTCGGTACATCAGGACCTGATGTTATCGGACTGACTCAAGTACTGAAGTTTTGACAGGTAGACCCATTTTTGAGGGTACTAGTTTCAGCTCCAGTGTAGACATCTCTGATGTGCTCTTTATTCTATCAGACAAGTTTCCTGAGAGGAATATTAGTAAAATCTGCAAATTTGAAGTGACTATCACACACTATCCAAAGACAGAAGATATTCTATTCTGAATCATCAAATGCTTGATTCAGAGAGTTCATTCAATTTGTTATGACACAGAAAGAATACCAATGATGGTGACCATTTGAACATAATATGTAACACTTGCAATGATTTTTAATGAGTCATACAGGCTGAAATATGTTTAGATAAAACATCTACTCGATTTGATACAAACAAATAATTTTGGGGGAAAACTGGTCACTATTCATGCACAACTAGCAAACAGGAAAGGGCACTAAAATAATTATTTAAATAACTTTTTGGAAACAATTTGTCTGACTCTAGTGCCCATCAAGTTCCTGTAGACCACTTTCAATCTTACGTCTCAAAATTAATGAGATTTGGGCACTGGGAGTGGGAGTTTCAGGCCAAGGCCAAGGAGGAACAAAGTGTCAGCACTTTTGGTCTTGGCCATCCTTGCATGGGCAGCTTTTTATCTGCTGCTGAGTGGAGAATTTAAATTTTAACTACCTTTTCAGGTGTTTTTCAGGGACTAGGGTACATTTTCCACAGTAGGAACAACCATGGTCAAGCAAGTCCCAGGCAATATGACTCTACAGGAGTCAGACGTTGACAGGACATGGCAAAATCCTCCACACAGAAGTCCTAGAACTACGTGCCTGTTCTCTGGAGAGTTGGAGGAGAGGGGATGGGGAAATCTTCCAAAGAGAATGACAGGGGAGAAATCACTATGGAAAAGCTCAGGTTTCTTAATTTATTCTGACAACAGATGGAAATATGCATCTCATATTACTACATTCCATTTTAGGTTACTGACACTGGACAAAGGAAGGCACAGTCTTCTAAGACAATGATAGTCAGTTTCAGCTCAAGCACTAAAGCAATCTAGACATCTAGATAAGGAAAAAGTTTCCCATTAATCTGAAGTTTTCTCCCCATTGTGCTTGTGAACTAATGTGCACATTTTATCTTTCTAGAGTTATTTATTTTATATATGTGCAAGATTTAGCACACACAGAGTTACACTTAAGAATATTCCATTATTCATGTTGATTTCACATTGGGCATATTTAAAATTTAACTAGTTTATCATTCTCAAGGTTTCTGTTTCACTGGCATTTTCACTAGAGCCATTCATTCTAAGTTGCACAGGGATCTCAGAGGAAAGCATGACAACTTGTATGTGGGGGGTGACTGTGGAGAGGGTGTTCTTGGTGGCCACGCTGAGGCTGTGAAACTCCCTCCCAGCAGAGGCCTGTGTGGCCCCGGACCACTCCTCCTTTCGATGTTTGTGCAAGACCTGGCTGTTCCGCCAGGCTTTCAGTGAGGGAGAAGAGTAGGGTGGAGGGTTAGGGAGGAATTTTTGTTACACTATGTGGCACCCCAGTATGGGTTTTATTGTTATTTTAACATTTTACTGTATTTTATATTGTTTGTTTTATTATTATGTAAGCCGCCCCTAGATGTTTTTGCAGGAGAGGCAGGGTAAAAATGTAATTAAATAAATAAATAAATAAATACAAAAGGGGTTGAGTAAAGTGTAGATGAAGGTTACCCCTATGAAACAAAATCACTCTCTCCTTTTGAAAAAGGAAAGGACAAAAGAAAGGATAGGAGGTTTGGGCCGCTCCTATTTGCGCGACCGCCTCCTCTCTGTGCCCTGGATTGGACCCTGCAGTCCGCTGGGAGTGCCCTTCTTGATGTCCCCCGGGTGGTGCGGGGGGCTACAATGGAGAGGGCGTTCTCAGTGGTGACACCTAAGCTGTGGAACTCCCTTTTGGTGGAGGCCCAGATGGCCCCGGACCTTGCCTCATTTTGACAACAGTGCAAGACCTGGCTGTTCTGCTAGGTCTTTGGTGAGGGGGGTGGTTGAGGGTGGGAGAGGAGGATGGGGTTTTTATTTTTGTATTTTTATGTCTTCCTTTTATGTATTTTATGTATATTTTTAAATATTTTAACTTTTGTAAGCTGCCTCGAGCTGCCTAGGCAGGATAGATGGGATATAAATAATGAAAATAAATAAATAATACTGTGAGAAGATGCCTGAATTCCATGCTAGCATGGCTTTCACTGACACATTTGATTCCATGCTGTTATCACTGAGAAAACAGGGCTAGGGCAAGCATTAACACCAACAGATGCTGCACTGCATTCAATACACAAAGACACATCATTAAAATGTGTTGTGCTTTATTTCTTCTTTGGAGCTAATCCATGTCTAACTAGCTTTTAACCTAGCTTCAAGCTGGCAGACCTCGGTATGTGTCTGTAGCAGGGCGGCTGTTCGCCTACCCTGCTCCAAGTGACTTTGGGATAGAGGGAGCAGTATGGTTCCTTTAAGAAGTCGCCTGGATGGACTTATCTTAGCAGTGTAGCTTATTTAAGTGCCATTGCCACAGCTGTGTAGAGAGAGACAGCAGATGAAAGCCCAATGTTGGCGGGCTAGCTGAGGAATGCAGTGCTGAGCTGGAAGGAGACCTAGCTGGATGCGGGTCCTGGAGGGAAGGCCAGAGAGACAGCAGGTCCAGAGAGGCCAATGGAGGAAACTGGAGGCCAATGGAGGAAACTGTGCTGGGTGTCTGCGTGAATCAGAGGTGTGATGTGGAATGGAGCCACACACCAGGGAGAGCGTGGAGGGCTGAACGCTGCAGTCAAAGGAACCAACGGGGCTGCGAGTAGTCGTGGTACTGGACTAAAGCTTTGTGAGCCCAAGATGGGCTGGGACTTTGTGAGACCCCAGAGAGGGGCTGAGACGTTGTCAGACTGGTGGGACTGGGATATTGTGGGAGAGTCAGGTGCTAGGCACCTAAAGACTTGAGCTGAGTGCATATTATGTAAATAAAATGGCTAAGGTATAAGTGCTGTCTTTCCTACTTCGGGATGGTGGGAGGTGGCCAGGAGCAGCAATTAAGGTGCTGGCAAGCCTTGCTACTGGGTGGACAGTTGGGGGAGCCTGGTCCTTACAGTGTCATATGAATAGGGTGGCCATACCTCCCCTTTAAAAGAGGATGCTTATGAAAAATACATGATGTAGGGCTGCACTGGAACCAATGCAGCCCTGAAACATGTATTTTTCATAAGTGTCCTCTTTTAAAGGGGTGGTATGGCCACCCTACATATGAAATAGTGGGTGTAAACCGATGGACACAGCTTTGGGGATGTCCCCGTCACTCCCAGGTTGGCCAGTCCATCTAAAGAGCGTCTGCTAGATGTTGAAAGTGGAGCAGGCTGAAGCTTCTCTGGACAGCCCCACTGGCAGCGCTCTGAAACATCCAGAGGAGCAGGCCATATGGAGTGGGCTGGCCAAACCCAGAGCAACAGCTGAATGTGGAGCTGCTGCCCATCTGCTGAGCGGACCGATGCCTCAGCTAATCTGTTGCCTCAGTGAGCACTATAGATACATGGGTGCCAGCCTAAAGCATTGGGTAACTGTATGGTGTGGGGGAGTGGGAGCTGTGTGGATGGCCCAGCCCAGAGACACCGCCGGTCTGTCAGTTGCGGACCTAGGCAGAGCTGGGGGTAGGCCTCACATCCCTCTAAAAACACCCAGTGACGTTGAAAAGAATACAATACAGTAAAAAAACCTGTCATCCTCAAAATATACTGAATGGGTGGTAGAAGATTTGGGAAAATACTTTCCATTTTTACAAATTTGATACAGCTGGCAAAGGGATGGGCTAACCTCAATGAGCTGTTTATGGTGCTGAAATAATATGGGTATCACACTGAACCAGGTATTCCTATAATTCATGAAATGAAATAACATGAGTTGACCACATCTCTCATTATGTTGGCTAAAAAAAGTTGCTCCTGAGTGTTAAGTAAACTCATGAAAAACAAAAATGAATACAGACACCCACACAAGAAATATAGATATTAGAATATATGCAAAGTCCTTCCAGCTGTTGGTTTGAGAAAACCAACTGTGTCCCCCTAATGGCAGCTCAATTTCTGAAGTGGCAGGATAGAGACAGAGAGCAGTGACTCTGTTCAAGCATGGGAATGACTATAGACCATGGATTTTACTATAGTTGTTGCAAGTGGTGAGGAAAAACTAACAGCACAGTTCTTGGGGTATTTAGCATCATTACTAGTTCTTAGCTTCAGCATGAGCCCCAGTCGCTTCAGTGGTATTTGTGCCAGTGTTAAGTACTATCACTAGCAATAAACAGTTGGAGGATACTGCTGTAAAATACTTCTATCTGAGAAAAAAAAAGTTATCAGCTGTTCATTAACTGACTAATTTTCACAATGGGGTGTTAAGAGTTGAAGACTTCTGAAATACTCTGTAGCTCCAATCATCAGCGGCTGAGATATCTGCAGTTATATCCTTACACTGGTTTTATAAAAAAACCTACTCATCCTTTGAGATTGCTCTTAAATTAACAACAAGCCCTACTAGGCTTATTTTGGGGGCAGGGAATGTGGGAAGGTACAATCAGTAACATAAACAAGGACCCAGTGGATTTGTAGCACATGTCTATTAAGCAGTGGTCTCTGTTCTCAGGAGAGGTTAGACATTGTCTAAATTAAACCATGTGATTGCCCATGGAAATACCTGAGTCAAACTAAAAGAAGAATACTGTGGAGATGGAAAGCTTTTGATTCCTTTTGCAAGTTAAATATAAAGAATGCATTGAGGTTAACTTTAAGGTATTCAGCAACTGAACACTTTAAGGCAGGATAAGATGAATCTTTCAAGATACTCCATTGGTTTTAATGGAGTCGAGATACACCTTAGAAGATTTTGGACTGTTGTTTTCTTTATTGGCCTGTAAAGCACCGTGCATACAAATAAATAAAAATAAAAACCCCACTATTGTCACAAGAGGTAAACTATGCACTGAATAACAAGAATAGTCTGTTACAGGCTATGGTGATACTTTGCACCATCAAATGTTGCTTCCTAAGCTGATATATGGCTATGTTTTAAATATTTCTTCTCCTTTAAAAGTTCCTACCAGTCTGAGAGATGCTCTCTATACTGAAAATACTGGGGAAACCACCACCTCTCTCAAAACCAACAGAAACATTTTAAAGAAACTTTGTATTGAAATGGTAGACTTAAATGCATGTTAATATCAGTTCTTCCAGCTTGAGCCATCTCATTAGTCTGCTTATCAATTTTAAACTGCTAAAGAAATATACCAGACGGAGTGTTTTACTAACCTGTTTATGAACTTGTACCGTCGGTGCAGGTAATAGATTTTTCTCCTGGAAGAACAGCAAAAATGAAGCCAGTCGAGAAGAAAACCCATCGTCAGTTACAGTATGAACTAGCAAGGAAGGAAAGGAAATTGAAGATAGAAGCCTGTAAGAGGTGGAGGAAGAGACTAAAGAGAGAGATTAACAGACAGAACTGTCACAGGAACCCGAGACAAATTCTGGCATCAGCTGAATTGCAGAAAGCTAACTGCTTTTGTCATTATTTTCTTTTTACTGCTATTTATTATGCATGGGAAAGAGGAACTTGGAGGTATTTTTGTTTCAAAGAATTCAGTAAATTGATGTCAGCTTTTACAAGGCAAATACAAATATGAATAAATTAAGATGTGTGCTTGCAACATCAATAATTTAATCATTAAATACAGCATTGGATAAATTACATGTTATTCTAATAGCAGAATATTTAAAAATCTGGGAAAATGATAAACAAAGTCTGGTACTGAGATTGCCATCATCACACATGCAGTACATATCTTGAGCCAGTGCTGATGTCAGTGAGATGGCCCCCTGAAAGCAGTGCATAGATGTACCATGCAAAGCTTGGCAACTACATGATGCAAGCCACTTCTCCCTCCCCTCACATCAGGCATAGCCCCTTCCTGCTTATAAGGGGAATAAGCTTCATGGGAGCTCTGTGAATTGGGGACAGTGAGAAATAAGAGGTGCACATGCTGATCACATCGCTGGATTCTATAGGTACCCTGTCGATTCCACCCATTCCGATTGCCCTTTTATATATTTTATCATGGAGGGCCAATCTCCTCTCTGGTTCTGAACTACAGTAGGATTCATCAACTTCTTTCCCATTCTGGTCACAGCTATCTTGATCTGCACCAATGAACAGTACCTGCCAGCATTTAACAGAGAGGTCTCAGCTCAAAACAATTCCAGGGCAGTTCAGGTGTGGGGTTCACAGCTATACTCCTTACTGCAAGGTCTGGCTATCTTATTGAACTCCAGTCATCTGCTCCTTAGTTTGATTTTGTCACCCACTGGAGGTCATTATTAAACTAATATACTTTTAGGTATTCTGAAATGTTCCATAATTTAATGCTGAACTTTACCATTTCTGGAAAAGGAGGCTTTCCCACTACACAGCTCATTCTGCATATTTTTACATATTAAAAATATAACTATACCCATTAGCATCTCAGGACCAATTATGTTTGTTTTCCAAATTAAAAGCAACACTGCTGTTTTAAACAACTGAGTCATTTAAAAACTGTTTATTTCTTTGGGTAGTTTTCCAGTCCTAGGATGTAATAAAAGTAAGATACTTTGCTGATTATCAGAGTCCATTAGAGTGTTTATCTTATGGTGGATAAGAGGTAAACTTCTGCATCAGTCTAAGGCCCTTTTTACACAAGATGCACCCACGCATGCCCATGCAGATCCACTGCGCGGGCATGTGTGGGTGAGTCTTATCTGTATAGCGGTGGCGGGTGGGTGGGTGTGTATATGCGCTTCCGCCAAACACGCACGTCCACCCACCTCCACCCATCGCCCAAGCACGGAGCAACTGGTGTTTGTGTGGGGGATGGATGTGCACTGGTGTGTGCCTGTGTACACCCACCCACCCCCTGCGCGCACACTGACCGCCCCCCCCCAGCCACAGCCCGTTTAAAAAGGGCCTAAGAGATGGAGACAAAGTACTTTTAATGATATATTTTATTGGACCAACTGTTGCTGGTGGAAATGTGCAAGCTTTTGAACCTTACAGTGTCCTTCTTCAGGCAAGTAGTATCCCAGTAGCTGACCCTGGTGGCAGCAGGGGGAGCATTGGGAGGGCTATTGGGGAGGAGGGGGTGGACTCGGCCCCTGTGAGAGAGGGAGGTCGAGTGGTGAGGAGGGGGGTATGATCCCTACCGGCCCCTGGTGGCAGCGGGATGGCTGGGGGGTGGGGGGAGGTTTTGGGGGGTGGATTGGGGGGGGAAGGCCACAGGGTGAGCAGCCAGGTTTGGGGAGGCCTAGGATTTGGTGGACGGAGGGGAGGGTGCGGCTATTGGGGTGGTTCTGGGGCAAGGATGGTATGGTCCAAGGGGTCGGATGGCACGCGCCCCTAGGGGACCGAGGTACCTGAGGGAGGTGCAGGTTGCCATCCCCCCACTGAGGGAGAGGGAGGAGCCAGGTCCAAGGTCCATACGTGGGGGGCTGTTGCTGCTAAATGCGAGGTCCGTTGTGAACAAGGCCCCAATTGTCCGGGATTTGATCTCAGATGGGGCTGTGGGCCTCGCATGTATTATGGAGACCTGGCTGGATGGGTTGGCCAGTCCAACTTTGGCCGATCTCATTCCAGCCGGGTATGCCGTGCAGCATCAGCCCCGCATGGATGGCTGGGGAGGTGGTGCAGCTATTATTTTTAGAGAGGACTGGCCTGTTAGGAGGTATCCAGTCCAGGAGATTGTGGGTACTGAGGCCCTTCACGTGGTGTTCGATTTGGCCGGGGGCAAGCTAGGGGTGCTGCTGGTATACTGGGCCCCTTCCTGTCCAGCGGCATCCCATACCACTCTGGAAGAGCTGGCCTTGGAGGTGGTTCTGGGCTCCTCTAGGACCTTGGTTCTGGGGCACTTCAACATCCATGCCGATGCCGGCCTTTTCAGGGCGGAACTAGAATTCATGGCCATCATGGCAACCATGGATTTGCCCCAGGAGGTTATCTGCCCGACCCACAAGGGGGGGCACACCCTCAACCTGATCTTCAGTTCTGGCCTTGAGGTGTGGGGTCTGGTTGTGGGGTAAATCAGGGTGGTGCCCTTGTCATGGACGGACCATTATCTCCTTCAGGCCAGTCTTCTAGCGCACCCCCTCCAGAGGGGGAAGGGACCAGTTAGGATGGTCTGCCCTCAGAGGCAGATGGAACCCCAGTGGCTCCAAGAGGTCCTGAGGGAGTTAACCCTGGACTTGGATGGTCACTCTGTTGATGAGCTGGCCCAGCATTGGAACAGCTTGCTGGAGGAGGCCATTGACAGGGTGGCTCCGAGACGCCCTCTGCCTCGGTATCATCACCGCAGGGCCCCTTGGTTTACTGAGGGGCTGCCGTGTATGAAACGAGTAGGCAGGAGGCTGGAGCAATGCTGGCGTCAGACTCGATCTGACTACAACCGTCTTCTCCATAGAGCCCATTTGCGGTCCTATCTTGAGGCTGTGAGGACAGTAAGGAAGGAGTTCCTTGCTGTCCTCATAGCGTCTGCAAAGCCACGCCCGGCGGAGCTGTTTCGGGTGGTGCGGCGGATGTCTTGGGGTCTGTGAGGGCCACCTGTTGTGAACTCGATCCATGCCCGTCCTGGTTGGTGAAAGCCTCCAGGGAGACATTGGGGACAGTGCTGGCGAGGGTAGCAAATGTGTCCTTGCAGCAGGGGAGGTTGTCGCCCAGCCTCAAGGAGGCTGTGGTGTGCCCCCTGCTGAAGAAACCATCTTTGGACGTGGATGCGCTCACCAGTTACTGACCTCTCTCTAACCTTCCCTTTTTAGGGAAGGTTATTGAGCGGGCGGTGCCACTCCAGGTCCAGGTGCATCTGGATAGCATCGGCTTCCTGGACCCTTTTCAATCTGGGTTCCGCCCTGGCTATTGCACTGAGATGGCGCTGGCGGCCTTGGTCGACGACCTCCGCCGGGAGATGGAAGCAG
>QEPC01000841.1:1022749-1037047 GCA_003113815.1 Sphenodon punctatus | reverse complement strand
TCGGGAGCACATTACACCTGTGCTCCGGACTCTGCACTGGTTGCCAATAGCGTGCCGAGCTAGGTTCAAGGTTTTGAGGTTGATCTACAAGGCCCTTCACGGTCTGGGCCCCTCGTACCTCAGGGACCGCCTTGCCCTCCACGCCCCAGGGCAGCTTCTTTGGTTGGCCAGGGGTGCCTTCTTGGAGGTTCCTGCGTAAAGTGGGGGGCCACAATGGAGAGGGCCTTCTCGGTGGCCGGGCCGTACCTTTGGAACTCCCTTCCGGAGGAAGCTCACCTGGCCCCAAGCCTGTTGATATTCCGGTGGTGTTGTAAAACCTGGCTGTTCGCCCAGGCCTTTGGGGTGGGTGGGGGGTGGGTTAGGGTTTTTTATCTCCCCTACCCTGTTTATTGTTTTAAATGTTAAATTGTATCCCGGGGCCCTGTTTTAAATACTTACATTGTATTTTGGTGTATTTTAAACTGTTTTATATTTGTTTTTATATATATTTTTATTATTGTTGGAAGCCGCCCCGAGCTATTCACAGTAGGGGCGGGGTATAAATTCAAAAATAAATATAAAAATAAAAGTAGGAGCCAGAACTGAATATGGCAACCACACTCTCTCTGAATTGCATTAGTCTAACTCTTATCTCACTAAAGAAAATTGTAACATTTCTGTTAAATTCAATGGGAACAACATTGAATCAAATGTTGAGCAATTTTCAAACTCCCTCTCTTGATCTTTTTTATTCTGGCTTAAATCTCCAGAAGTGTCCATTCATTTGAGGTGGCCAGAGGACCTCATTTACAGAAGTTTAGAATACCATCAAAGTAACCAAACTCAATGGGTGTTTTTAGATGGACCTTGGGGTGGCCACCCCTGGGTCTGCTCCAGCTGTGGTGGGTTTACACAGAGGCGGCCGCACGGTGCTCCCCTGCACCATTGCGGGTGGATTGCCAGCTGCTCTAGGCTCTGCCCACAGCTCTATGGCAGTTGCTTGGGTAACCTTTGGCCTGAAGTGGAGCTGTAGTGGCCCGTCTGCAAGGAGTAGTTCTCCAGGTCTGGGTGGCCTGCTCCACTTGCAATGCTCTGGGATGTTTCAGAGCACCACAAGCAGAGCTGGTCTGAAGCAGGTGGTGCGTGCTCTGCTCCTGCTCTGCCTCACCCCAGAGTGGCCCATCTTTACATGGATGGGTCATCAGGGGGTGGGGGGCAGAGCAGGAGTGGAGCAGGTGTCTGTCTAAAAACACCCAATAAGAAATGCAAGTCCCCAGAGCCTTGGTAAGTCCTAGGTATTTCAAATTGGACACTCAAAATTAGTGGATACTTCCAAAAATGTAAGCTTTTATTTTTAAACTGTAAATAAGAAAGCTGTTGTTAAAATACGGTACATAAAGGTTTTAACTATCATGTGCAATAAACACTTCTGCATCAGCACTGCAATTTATATTACCTCATAAAACCTCACAATAGCTGTGCAAAGAAAGGAGCCATATACAGAAATCATGTCAAAGAGCCATTTATTTTCTTCTTAGATTTTTTACTGATGTCCATTGACAAATGGTGTCTTCCCATAAATAGCACATATAAAGAAGGCCCAGATTTTCTAATGAAATTAATGTTTTATTTTATGCTAGAAAATGTTCTACCTGGCAGGAGCCATTAGCATCTACTAGGTTAGATTCACTACAGTATGGCCCTTTTTACACAGACGCCCCCCCTCACCCATGTGAGAGGTGGTGGGGGCGACGTCTGTGTGAACACAGTGGTGGCTGGGCGGGCGTCTGTTGGAACGCCGCGGCGGGTGGAGGTGTGTGTGTGCTCCCGCATTCTACCCACCTCCACCTACGCATGGAGCAACGGGCGCCAATGGTGAATGCTCCGTGCGTGGAGGTAGGTGGAGGTGAGTGTGTGTCTGTGGGAATGCACACCCATGCACTGGCCACTCGCCGCGCCACCCATCCATCCCCCCTCGCACAGCGATCCATTTGAAAAGGGCCTATAAATCTAATTAAGTCAGTGGAGATGCCTCTAGATGAACTTGGCCACTGTCTTTTTATTTATGCTATACTTTAAGTACTCTCATTCATAACACCTTCTCTATTGTATTCTCCTTATAATATTAAAAGCACAAATAAGGAGAAACAAAACAAGATAAAAGAGCCCTTAATTGTTTGTCTTAAAATAAACCTCCAAAAAGTACAGATTGAGACTAAAATGTCCTTAATTCAGCTTTGGTTTCCCTAATATCTTACAGTGTGACACAAGTAGACATATTCCCCAGTGGAGACATCAGTGGAAGTCTTGAGAGGGATTTATTTGCAGACTCTCAGGCAAATTTTCTTTATATATATATATATATATATATATATATATATATATGTTATGTAAATCAGGAGTATTTAAATCAAATGATTTAAATCAAAGAATTTGAACTAACGTAAACCCAGGTATGAGAAAGACGAAACAGGCTCTCTGAATTTTTGTGTTTGATAAGTTTAACCCAAATATTTAACTCTATTTTAACACTGTTTTTAAAGCTGTGTTCTCAGACTGAAACGTATTGTGCAAATCATGTTTGACCTGGTACGGTCAAAATATAACACAAAGTATTCTAAATGACCTTTAGGAATTGTTATAGCCTTTAATATTATAAATAAGTTTTCTATCTTTTCATTGAAGACAGAAACATATGCTTACAAACAATCTTCATTCTCAATCCTATTCTTTTAATATTTGAGATATTTAAAACAGCTATGTACCCTGTTTCCCTAACTATACGTTGTACACACAGGTGCTGAACATACCAGATACGTCCAACAGACATGCACCTTCTGTGCTGCCGTACGTACCTCGATTGTCTCGGCCTCCCATTGATTTCAATGAAATGTCCATTTAAAAAACAGCAGCGCACGAGTATGCAGGGGGCTCCAGCAGTGAAGGGGTTAAAGGGCCTATGGATAGAATACCCCATGAAAATAGCTGCACTGCTCTATGCCGCCTTACTTTAAAGTTGATACTGAACCATAATTCAGACATTAATAAGAGACAGAAATAGTATGGCATGTATGTCTCACCACTGTCTGCCTTTCTTTTTTATTTTTACATTATCTTTATAGCAGAGCATGAGCAGGAAGGTTGGCACAAAATGTATCGACACCTACCTGAAAGGCATTCTTACATTCATTAGCTCTGCATATCTGCCCATGACCTCCCATGGGGCATGCAGCTTCACAAAGATGATGTCGCTGTTTGTGAAAGATGACTGCAAAAGAAAACAGAATAGCCACTAAGGCTTAGTGATATTTCCAAGCCAAGCGGGTTCCAAAGAACAAAGTACTTTCAACTTTGGTTAGGTTTCAGTGCCCTGTATGCACTCCTCAGAGCCCCAAAGGATTCTTCTTTCCACAAACATAAGTCATGGTGTTTCTTTCAATGAACTGTCTCCTTGCCCAGGCTCCACTGTGCATCTCCATACAGGGGATGGCTGTGGAGCAATGAAAGAAATGCTTTTCTGAACTCCAGGTTAAACACGGTGCCTCAGACTTTATCCCATCTGCTGCTATTTTAAAGGAAAAAGAATGAAGCTTGAAGCTGAGCCTTCCTACTGTATAGCCCCCTACAGTACCTAATGAGTTGTAGGTTGCTTTCATATGAGATGATTTTTTAATGCAAATCTAATAGTACTGCAAGTTTTATGTTTGTATGAATTCGCTTTTCTGTGTCCTTCATGCAAGCTCGGAAATGCGGGGTAATTCTACTTTTACAGTGACAGGAGTTAAACTACCACAAAATTTGGAATGCGAGAATGCAGTGTTTGTTACAGGTATTACAATTATGTGAAATGGAATGTGGGAATACTTGCATATTCATAGGGATAGTGGGTCAGGGAGGAAGTTGATGACATCACTTAAAGCTTGCGTGAGAAGACTCGGGTGAATACTCGGGAGAAAGGTGTGCAGTGTTGGAATTGGTGACAACACTGACAAGAAATACCTCCCATGAGAATGGGTACCAACTGTCTCCTCCCACAATCAGTGATGTCACAGACATTCACGGATTACCATACATCACGGAAGATAAGGTAATGTGCAAAAATGGCTGTAGTTTCCCCTTCCCAGTCGGATATTAGTAATTTCCAGTTATCTAGATGCTCCAGGCAGTCTGTTTCAGCACCAGTGACCCAAAGGACCATTGTTATTCTATCTTTCACTCACCACAGGGATTAATGTAATGGGTGTGTAGGGGACTAACATAAAGTCTTTCCTGCACCTTAGTTGAAGCGTTGTTCCTGCATCTTGGATACATGGGGAATTGGAGCAGGGTGTAGCAAAGGACAATCCTGGCTCTTCAGATGTGGACACCAGAGAGAGGATGGATTACTTGTACAGCTGAAACAAGTATCTGCAAAAACAGGTATACCTGACAAATGTCTGGTACCTGAATCGACCCAACAAAATCGGGTACCTGACTACAACCTAATTTGGGTACCTGATTTCCTGGAATGTTGACTACTGGTCCTGGAATGATGACTTCCAGTACCAATTTCTTTTACCTTTTTATTGATTTACTGACCTCTGACACCTAATTACTGATCTTCTGTCTTGGAAAATCAAATTCCAGTCCTAGAAAGTCAAATTCTGGCCACTGAAAATTGACTTCTGGGCCTAATTTTTTTAATTTCCACTCTGATTGTTCAGTTTTCCAGCCTGATATACTGATCAGAAATGAGAAAAATTAAAATTCAGTACCTCTTCTTTAATATCTCCAATTCCCTGCTCACGAGAAGAAAGGGAAGGTTGAAGCAAGGAGGAAGGTACTTATCTTCAACAAAAATGCTCATGTGAACAAGCCCTTGGAATTCAGCTGGGTGGGTTTCAGGCCTGGGATGCAGTCTAGTCAAGAGTGACAGGAGGTTCTCCTGTGGTCTGGGCAGAGATGGGTTGGTTACTGCCTGAGTGGATCAGACATAGGCTGCTTTTAAACAAGACAAGAAACGCGGCTGATCCTTTGATCAGCTGCATTTCTTTGCGCTCGTTTAAATTACAAACTTACATTTAAGCCGGCGTCAGACCGGGCAGGTGCCCCCTCCGACGCAGATCGCCGCTGTGCCGGTTTCACGGCACACTTCCCGGATATTTTGCCGAGTGCGCATGCGCAGAAGGGGGCGCACGCGCACTGAGTCTCTACGCTGGGTCTGATGCTCTTCTGAGCATCAGACCCGGCGTAGAGAGAAAGTCGAGGGGGATATGCCGGCACTTAACGATCCCGCTGACAAGCGGGATCGTCTAAAAGTGCCCATAGAGTGTTGTCAAGCAATGAGGGGTGAGCTGAGTACAGGGTCATGAATATGCTAAGCTGAGACAAGAGATCAGAAACTGAAGGACTTAGCTGAATTAGGGAGTCAGAATCAGTAGTCAGGAGCCAAGGCTAGACCAAGTTGGAAGCCAGAGAGTCGGGCAGGTTTGGAGGGGTAGGCAAGATAAGGACTGGAGAATAGGGCCCATAAAGGCAGCAGTCAGGTAAGTGTCCAGCTGCTTTTGACAAAGACCTGTGGGTGACCCAGGAAGTGTAAAGGGGGTCAGAGGAGTCTTGGACCAGTCAGGAAGCCTGATGATAGCATAAACAAAATAAGTAGTAGTTCCTTTAGGCCATCAGTGTGTGGCTGAGAGAGCCAGTGTGGTGTAGTGGATAAGGTGCTGGACTTTGTCCTGGGAAGCCAGGGTTTAAATTCTGACCTAGCCATGAACTCACTGGGTGGCCTTGGGCAAGTCACAACCTCTCAGACTCAGTTTCCTATCTGTAAAATGGGAATGCATGTGTGTGTCTGTCTCTCCCTGTGTTCCCTTCACCTGTGTCCATTTTAGATGGTTAGCCCACTGGACAGGGACCTGTCTCCAAAATTTGTGACTGTAAAGTGCTGTGTATGCCTAGCAGCACTATAGAAATGAGGGGTAGTAGTAGCAGTAGGTAGGATGTTATGTTTAATGCCTGGACGTGCTGCAGATGCCAGTTAAAGATCGTGGGGTGGGGGGAGGGTACACTAGGCCTGGTTTCCATATTCATTTATAAGGCAAAGTGATGAGTGTCCCTCATATGAAAGATCCTAATATTCATTTTATTTTTTCCCCCCAATTTTTACTCTGCCCTTCCCAAACGACTCAGGGTGGCTTACAAAATCACAACAGCATATAAAACATATAAACCACCATAAAACTCCAACCCCCCAACCTTTCCCCTCACCCCATCCTCACAAACTCTCCACCCAACCTCCCACGCACAACCTCCCAACAAACCCCTATGTCCCACGTGCCCAATGCTGTTTAAAAAAAAAAAAAAAAAAAGCCTTCCACCGTCTCCAGAAGATGCTTAGGCTCAAGATCAAATGAACATCCAGGGGAAGGGAGTTCCATAAAATGGTCAGAGACCAAGAATGCCCCCCTGCGCACCTCTGTTCTTTGGACAGGAGTAGCAGATGGAATGTGTAAGAGGGCGCTCCTGGCCGACTGTAGGGACTGCGATGGAACATGGTAGGACAGGCGTACTCTCAGATATGTAGGGCCCAGACTGTTTAGGACTTTAAAGGTCAAACCCAGCACCTTGAATTGTGCCCAGAAAGCTATAGGCAGCCCAGTGCAGACTTTGGCACTGGTGTAATATGCTCCCTGCGACTTGTCCCCGAAGGACCAGTTGCGTCAAGGGTAGCCCACGTAGAGTGTATTGCGGTAGTCTAGCCTTGATGTGATAAAAGTGTGGATGACAGTGGCCAGATCTGAGTCAGAAAGAAAGGGCTGCAGCCTCCCCACCAGAAGGAGTTGGTGAAATGTGCTTCTGGCCACCGCCGCAACCTGATCATCCAGGTGCAGTGAGGAATCCAGAAGCATTTTAAGGCTGTGAGTTTGAATGACCAGAGAGGTCTGGACCCCATCAATAACAGAAGTTTATTTATTTAAAACATTTTCTACCCTGCCCCTCCTGCCACAGGCAGCTCGGGGCAGCTTACAAATACTAAAAATATTTAATTACATAAAGGAGGAAAAGGAATCACATGCCCCTCCCATCCCCAACCTCCCCTATTACCCACCCACCCCACACTAAATGCCTGGCGGAACAGCCAGGTCTTGCAACTTCTCTGAAAGGAGGGAATATCCGGGGCCAGTCGGGCCTCTACCAAGAGGGAGTTCCACAACTGTGGTGCGGCTACCGAGAATGCCCTCCCCTGCATGGTCCCCTGAAGAACCCGGGGAACCTCGAGCAGGGCACCCCCAGATGACCGCAGGGGCTGATCCAAGACCCAATCCAGGAGCCGGGGAGTAAGGTGATCTCGCAGATAGGCAGGACCCAGGCTGTTTAGGGCTTTATAGGCCAAGACCAACACCTTGAATCGGGCTTGGAAAATGACCGGCAGTCAGTGCAGAGAACGGCGCATTGGTGTAATGTGCTCCCGGCGGCCCAGTCCCACTAAGAGGTGGGCCGTAGCATTCTGCACCAGCTGCAATTTCCAAGCTGTCACCATGGGTAGCCCCACGTAGAGTGCGTTACAGTAGTCCAGTCTAGAGGTGATGAAAGCATGGATGACAGTGGCCAGGTATGAGTCTGAAACAAACGGCCGGAGCCGCTGAACCAGATGTAATTGGCAAAAAGCACTCCTTGCCACAGCCTCCACCTGGAGATCCAGGCAGAGCTGCGCATCGAGGAGCACCTCCAGACTCTGTACCTGGGAGACCAATGGGGAGCAGACCCCATCAATAATGGGGGCCGTCAGCTCCATTGCCTTACCCACTAACATCACCTCTGTCTTGCTGGGATTCAGCTTTAGTCAGTCAATTAGCCCTCATCCAGTCCCCCACAGCCACTAAACACCGAGCCTGCTGGGTCTGTTGAAAAGAGAGGTACAGCTGGGTGTCATCAACATATTGATAACACCGCACACCGAACCTCCTAAGCACCTCGCTGAGTGGCTGCATATACACGTTGAACAGGAGAGGGGACAAAACAGAGCCCTGCGGAACTGCACACAAGAGGTCTCGGTATGATAAAAAATAATCCCCGAGCACCACCCGCTGGGTTCTTCCAGTCAGGAAAGAGCGGGAACATTCAAGAACAGTCCCACCCACCCCTGCATAGTCCCGCAGGCGCGTCACCAACATCTCATGCTCAACAGTGTCAAACGCAGCCGACAGATCTAACTATAGCAACAGGGTAGAGCGACCCCAATCCACTTCCCAGCGTAGATCATCTACCAAAGCCACAAGTGCAGTCTTGGTGCCATACCCCGGATGGAAGCCCGACTGAGAGGGATCAAGAAAACCGATGCGATCAAGATGCTCCTGCAGCTGCCGAGCCACTACCCATTCAATAACCTTCCCTAAAAAGGGAAGGTTAGAGACAGGCCAATAGCTGGCATGGGAGTCAACGTCAAGCAATGGTTTCTTGAGCAGAGGCGAAACCACTGCCTCCTTGAGACAGCCCGGCACTCTGCCCTCCCGCAGGGAGGCATTGACCCCCCCCGGCCAGCAATCGCCCCATTGTCTCACGGCAGGACTTAACCAATCAGGACGGGCAAGGATCTAATTCACAAGAAGTGTCCCTAATTGCCCCAAGAATATCCACCGCATTGGCGGGTGTCACTGCCAATGTCACCCGCCAATGTCACCCGCATTGGCGGGTGTCCCTGGCCTGGAAGTCCCGCCTTGGGAGGAAAGTGATGTGGGTAGATGGAAGTGACGCATGTCTGTGCACGAGGACTTGCTAAGAGAGATCTATTACATGCCTGGAGAGGTTGGAAGCTTTGGAGGGGTGAACCCTCTTTTTAAGGCTGCTAAAAACGCAGTCTAAATCTGCCTAAGAAAGAGGTGGTTTCATGGCTTTTGGACCAGGGTGCATATACCCTTCACAAACTCGCACGAACGTATCTTATGAAAAACAAAACTATCGTGTTGGGTATGGATGCACACTGGCAGGCTGATTTGGTGGATATGCAAGCGTTCTCAAAGTACAACGGGGGCATCAAGTACATCTTGACCATCATAGACATCCTGTCTTAAGTATGCCTGGGCCTTAGGTCTGAATGACAAGACAGGCTGTGAAGTGACTAAGGCCTTTGCAGACATTTTCAGGGAAGGGAGGATATCCCAAAATTACAAACAGATCAGGGGAAAGAATGTTTAAATAAGGCATTCTAAAATTTGCTCAGGCAGCACGGGGTGTACCATTTTGTGACCAACAACCATGTGAAGGCAGGGGTGGGGGAGTGCTTTAACAGAACTTTAAAATCAAAGATGTGGCGGTATGTCACAGCTCGCAACACCCTTTGCTATATTGATGTCCTACCTCAGTTCATAAAGAGCTATAATCACAGTTACCACAGGTCCATACGCACTAGGTCTGTATATGTGAACTCCACAAGTGCTCTGAGGGTGTAGAAAATGCTTTACGGGGATGAGCTGGGGGTAAGAAAGGAGGTAGCCTCTTTTAGAAAAGGAGACCATGTAAGGATCTCCAAGTTCAAGGTTAAATTTGAGAAAGGTTCTGAGCAAAGTTTTATGGGGAAATATTCATAGTAGATGCATTGCTTAACAAAGCACGGAGGCCTGTGTACAGACTGAGCCATTACGAGGGCGAAGCAATCATTGGGACCTTCTATCCTGAAGAACTTCAAAAAGTCAACCCTAAAGAGGACAAAGTTTACAGGATTGAAAAAGTGATAGCCACAAAGGGGAAAGGGAGAAACAAGCAGTGTCTGGTGAAGTGGTTAGGCTGGCCAAATAATTTTAACAGCTGGGTAACCGCTTCCCAGATCAGTAAGACTTAATCACCATGGATGATAGGGTTTTTTATATTACTTTACCCAGCAATGCGTGCAGAAATGTTTTTCCACAGAGCACCAGTTCTAATTTTACTATAAAATTAGTTAAATCTCTGGAGCTCCCAGGGTCCTGGGAAGTTGGCCTGACTGAAATACAATACCCTCGCAGTTGGGACATTGTTGTTGCACCTTCTACCTTTGAAATCACCACGGTTAACAGAAGATGGATCTACCTTCTACCCTGTGGCTATTATTCAGGCATTCACAACCTAGTGAATAATATTAACAAAATTATAGCTGCACATTCTGACTCGCCCAAAGTGTCCTTGCGCTACGACTTTGTGGGGAGAAAAATCAGCCTTGAAACTCAGAGTATCACAAGTTTTCAACTGAAGGCCAGGTGGCCTATATTTTGGGGTTGGTACCTGGGCACCCAGTACAGAATTTTCCCTTCCCCGTTGACGTTACAGGGGGTTTCAACTCTTTGTGCTTGTACACTGATATCGTTGAGCATCAGATCATGGGGGATTTTTATGTCCCATTACTTTGTTGCGTGGCTGTGCGTGGAGAATTCAGCAAATTTGTGATGGTCACCTATGACAAGCCTCACTATGTTCCTGTGAGTAAACACCACATTGACACCATCACTATTGAAATAAAGACAGATTAGAACAAATATATCTCATTTCATTTTGGAAAGGTGGTCGTGAAACTACACATACGCCCCTGGAGAATGCTAAGTTTTTAAGATCGTCATTGTTAAAAATTATGGGGACCTAGGGTCTACATCAATTATTACAAATCCCAAGCCGGTTATGCCCTCCCAGGGTTTCACGGGGCCCCTGTGATGTATGGGTAGGCATTTGGGGGGATATTTTGCAGTCTCTTTCAAAAAGCCGTTCCTCTTTTAAGAAGAAGCTTAGAGTTGATTAAATCCCATGTCAAAACAGCTGCCCAAAATATAGCCAAGGATGTGATGGGTCATGTCTCTTGTGCTGTTATGGAGAAAATTCCCCCCTCTGATAAGCAGGATGGGTCTGGACTTATGTATATACAGAGAAGAGGAGTTAAGAGAAAGGAGACACAAATGCGTCGGGTGGGACCGCCTCGAGCCCATAAAAGGAAGGCTCTGCAGGGGGGACACCACCAGAAGCAGAGGAAGGCTGCATGAAAGAGGAGACATGGTAGTATGAGCAAGGGCGATATCTTTTAATCAACATGGCTTTTATTTACTGTGGCTTGGTGAGAGGGGAGTGTGCTGGTCTGTGCCTGCTGGGAGCTCTAGCCGCAGCTTGTCAAAGTGCTGGTGGACACCTGAGCCCAGAGGGAGCCTATCATAAAAGGCTGTGCTTGCCGATGGCAGTGGTGAGAGGGGAGCGTGCTGGTCTGCACCTGCTGGGAGCTCTAGTGGCAGCTTGTCAAAGTGCTGGTGGACACCTGAGCCCAGAGGGAGCCTATCATAAAAGGCTGTGCTTGCCAACGGCAGTGCCGGCGCGCATGCCAGGAGCCGTGCACCTAAGGGCCACACGCATAAGGGCGCGCCCTTGTGCACGCAGTCTTAGGCGAGCTGCCAGGTGCGCCAGGAATTTATTGTCTCTTCTCCTGCTACTCTGTAAAATGGCATCTATTAAGAGGTTAAGACTGGAGGCATCTAACAGCCCACCTCCAATCTCTAAGGTGGCTAAGCAGAGATGGATGGAGAGTTTCCTATGTAAGACCACCCCAAGTGGAACTGTGCCGGTGAGTTCTTATTTGATCCTTTTGACTGGTAATCAGTTTTTGCCATTGGCTGATGTCCAAGACTCTACCCGAAGATGTTCCAGTGGACTCCTTCATGCCCCCCCCCAAGATTTCTGCAGAACAAAGCCCCATTACGCTTTGGAGGGGGAGGGTCTGGAGGATCTAGTACCCCCGGCTGGGGAGAGACTTGTTACATTCCTGACTGATCATGTAATGTTAACTGCAGAAACTTTGCGACATATGTTTTTACAACTTAACCAGCTGTATGTCAAGATGGACTCTATAAATACTTGTACATGCAGGGATAAGATTGTGTTAGGAGAGCCGAGGCAGGCTGTATACTGCCCTGAACCTTTGTTAAGGTCGGTCTTGCCTAACGAAACGGTCTCTGTACCTAAGCATTCTCACAGCCAAAGGGTTTCTCAACCTCTTCTTTCTGAAAAAGTGGATTCATTCAGAGTGTTACCTTGTACTCTGATATTTTCTATTCTTCCCCTTTATGGTAGGCAGGCTCCGCTTTGGAATACGCCCCTTAATGTAGCAGAACATCTTAGATTGTTACTGAAGTCGGTGATAACTAGGCGAGACATTATCTCAGTAGACCAACTTGTAAAGGCAAAAGATAGGCATGTATTAATTGTTACTTTAACTTCCCCTACTCTGCCTCTTACCATTCTTGCTAAGAAAGATTGTTTAGAATCAAAAGCAGTTTTTATTTCCCAGGCCCTCCAGGCTGCTTTGAAGAAATTATATGTGCCCTCTGGGGACCTATTACAAACAGTTTCTAAGGTAGAGAGAGGCCTTAAACCTCCATCCCCTACATTATTGCTACCTTCATCCTCCTATAAAGATCATGGAGTAATACAGCTGCAGGAA
Source organism: Sphenodon punctatus (assembly GCA_003113815.1). NCBI lineage: Eukaryota > Metazoa > Chordata > Lepidosauria > Sphenodontia > Sphenodontidae > Sphenodon > Sphenodon punctatus. Next base: position 1,024,641 of record QEPC01000841.1, on the reverse strand, counting down.
GTAAAACAATTGCCCAAATTAGTGGGTCCCAGCGTAAATAGGGAGTTATCCAATGAGTGCAGTATGGAAACTGACCTTCCTGCAGAGCAGGTCCTTTTGCCTGTAGCTCAATATTCAACTTCCTTGATCAAAGGAAATGTGCCGAGTTCGGTAGTAAAAACTCAGACTTTATTATTGGGCAAATTAGAGTCATTGTGTATTCACTTAGGTGAGCTAAGGCCAAGAAGTAAAATCAGAAGACCCTCAGTCCCTCCCTCGCTGGATGTGGACGATATCCAATCCTCTAGAGCTCCCCAGTCCCCTCTGTTAATTCATTCTCAATCTACATTTTAATCACCAATTCAGAGAGCCAGTGGTAGGGAATGCTCAGGTAGTGGAGGGGAAGTTTCTACTTTACTTCCCTGCAATGACTGGAGATCCCATTTGAGAAATGATGTATTTGGGATGGCCTGTGCCTCATCTCCAAAAGCTGTGTCCCTGGTCAATCATACCCCACCATTTCTGGTGGAAATAGGTAGAATAAGAACAGGGGAGTCTCAAAGTCAAATGTCAGTATCCTCTTCCTCCCGGGAATTGGAATTACAATAGAAAATTGCTGAGGTGTGCCCTGATGAAGTTCTTCTTGTTGCCCCTCTAATTGCCCCCAAGTTCTTTACTAGGGAGTTGTTTAAGTTCCCCCCCTAAGACTCCTTGGATTGCCAACTTATGACCAAAGGGTGGAGATTATTCTAAAATTTCTCTTGTATCCTGGAATATCTCTGGTTGCAGATTCCGTCAACTTGATGTTGACTTTTTAGATTTTCTTAGTGGTTATGATTTAGTAATCCTCCAAGAAACCTGGACGCTGGAGAAAATTAGTTATAGGGGCTATGAAATGCATTGCCTGGAAGCTACACCATCGTTGACTCATGGCAGACCCAGTGGAGGTCTTGCATTATTCATTTCAGTTGCTTTACAAGCTAAAGTTAAGCTGATTAGTTCTTATAGATTTAACTTCTCTATTTATCACTGTGTATTCCCTTCGGGATTAAAACCTTTGGTGGGAAACTTTTATATTCCCCCTGTGACATCGATGTATTATTCCTCTAAGATATGGTTGGATATGACAAACTTACTACACTTGGCTATGTGTAACTTCCCTACTGCTTTTTTGTTAATTGGTGGTGATTACAATGTTAGAACTGGCAATCCAGCTGTACTACTGATATCTCCTAGGCTGGAGGATTCATTGGATATGCCATCTATCCCACACACACCCCGCCACTCTTTAGATCAGATTATTGGTTCTCGGGTGAACTGCATGGATACATTTCTGGTAAACCTTGATTTCGTCATTGCAAATGGTCGAGTTGAGGACAATGTAGTTGGAAATTACACCTTTCACTCCTCCCAAGGCTGCAGTGGGATTGATTATTTTTTGGTTTCTGAAAGCTTTTTCCATAATGTTCTTAAACTAATAGTTGTTCCTAATTTTGAAACTAATCACTTACCAATAACCCTGTTAATTCGTGATCCTAATGTTGGAAAAGTGGCTCCTAAGTTAGGGGTTTTTTCTTTTCCCCCTGAGTATGAGGGAACAGTGCGAGTGAGTACGAGTCAAATGGTTTAAGGAGACTAAGGATTCTTTTTATACATTTACTAAACAATAGAGGTGGGACCCCGGGCCCATTACCGGCTACCGGATTTACCGGTTACCGGTTCTCTAAAAATCGGATTCCCGGATTAAATCCGGTATGCCGGTACCGGTTTTATTTCATTGATTTCAATGGGGCGCTGTGTCCCCATTGAAATCAATGAATTCCTTCCCCCTCCCCCTCCCAGGCTGCGCGGGTGGAAGGGGGGACACCCCCCACCCACCCTGCCCAGCCTGGATTTTTGTTTAAAAAAAGACT
>QEPC01000841.1:994057-1012150 GCA_003113815.1 Sphenodon punctatus | reverse complement strand
CTGCTGCTGCTGCTGCTGCTGCTGCTGCTGCCTCTGCTGTGCTATGGGTTCTGCTACCGGGAAATCCAATGTCTGCTGCTGCTCCACCGATGCCTGCTAGCCTGCAATGCCCAGCCAAGTAGGGGTGCCAGGCCAGCCACCAAGCCCCAAACTTTCCCAGCTTCTGCTGCTGCTGCTGCTGCTGGGTCTCAGATGGCCAGCCATGGCACCACGGGCACCTCCAGGGGCCAAACACTGAGCCTGCCTGCCCGGGCAAGCCGGGGTGCCAAGCACCAAGCCTTCTTGGTCTCTGCTGCTGCTGCTGCTGCTGCTGTGTCTCTGATGGCCTGCCACACACCCCACAGGCATCCCTGGGATGCCCCAAGCCTCCGCTGTGGCTGAAGTTTTTGAACGTTCGGGGGGATTCCGAACTCCGCAGGACCGAACACATGAACCTAAACTAAGTTTTCAGACTGAACGTCCAAACATCCAAACATCCGAACCCCGTTCTGTTCACATATCCCTATCCCGCCAGCAGTCGTGTCAGTAATCTGAAGAATCTGTTTCTGGGGCAACTCCCCAAGCTACTGGTTCTTGCTTTTCTTGACAATGACATGCACAGTGGAAATTAAGCAAAGAACCCCTTTCATTTCAAACACTATGATATTAATTTTGTGGCGCTCTATGTGGATGGAGAGCAGATTCCAGCCAAGTCATTGGAACCAGACTGTGCAGCTGGAAACTGCATGAAGGAATACATTAATTTGGTACAAACCGCTGGCAAACACATGAAAGGTCATGCCCTCCTCATCAACCATGAGGACTTTGCACAGGGGTACACGCTGTAGCCTGTTTGCCTTCGATCTGTCTCCAGACCAGGAAGGTGGCGACCATTACTCGCTGATTAAAAATGGAAACCTGAGGGCAGAAATACTCTTTGCTGTAGCCTTACCCATAACCATCAACATGATTGTTTATGCTGTTTTTGACAATGTGATAAAGATAAATCAAAGGAGAAATGTAATGTTTGACTATATATAACATGGGCATCATACAGTTATTCCATGTTTTATCATCAAACCCTTACATGAGACTTTCTTGGATGTGTTCCCAAGCGACTGGCTCCCTAAAGGGAGATTAGCGCAAAGGCCTGTAGGCCTGGTGGTCAACACCCCTCCCCCATACCAGGGGCGGCTGGTGGGTTTTGAATTTGGAGGGGCAGTAAGGCTGGTTGGGCCGGTGGGCAATGGTGGGTGGGGCCAGGGCAACAGTGGGAATCATAACCCAGCAGCAAGGAGTTCCAAGGGTTAATGTTGGATGGACATTACATTACTTAATCAAGCAATTTCAGTTAGATTAGACAGGTTGTAATCACCTTCTCTGCCAGGTTTAAAAGCAGGCAGACAACCTTAAACCTCACTTACAAGCAGTTTTAGCAAAGACACACACGCAGCAGAGGTTAAGAATACTGCTTCAGAAAGAAGGGACTTGTTGCATGTATGTTGGAGGGACCCTCTGAAGCAGTATTCTTGCCCTCTGCTGTGTGTGTGTGTGTGTGTGTTGGGGGGGAATTTCAAGGCCCATGAATCACCAGACTCACAGTTACATCTCAGGATTTCAAAACCATCCCATTTCCAGCATTGTGAACATACCTAAAGATCGCCAGACTCACAGTTACATCTCAAGATTTAAAAAACATCCCGTTTCCAGCATTGTGAACACACCTAAAGATCGCCAGACTCACAGTTACATCACAGGATTTAAAAATCAACACATTTCCAGCATTGTGAACACACCTAAAGATCACCAGACTCACAGTTACAGGTGGCAGGGTGGGGGGACCCTCGGGGGGGTAGGAGCAGGGTGGGGGGACTCTCAGGGGGTGGGAACACCCTTGGGGGGAGGGATCACTTACCTGGCTGCTGCTCCAGCGGTCCCCGGCGGCCCAGTCTGCAGGCAGAGGTGGGGGTGGGGGGGACTTTACCTTGTTTTTAATTGCCCACGTGTCCTGCTCCTCTGGAGCCAGGATGCACGAGTAATTTAAAAGCTAAAAAAAACAAACCAAAATTTCCCTGCCTTGCCGTTCACCCCACCCCACCCCGCCGCTCTAAGCGGCAGATTGGGGGGGGGGAAGAGAGTGGCAGCAGCAGGGAAGTGGCTGAAGTTGGCGGCACACTGTTTGAATGGGAGAGGGAGAGCACAACAGCATGCCACCAGCCTTGTCCCTGAACATGTGCGACTGAGGTAGAGAGCAGCGTGCATGCGTGCTGGTCCCTGCCTTAGTTGCCCGACCCAAAGCTTCTCGCCTGGGCATTTCTATCAAGTGCTCAGGTGAGAGGTTCTATTGCGCCCATTAGACTCAATGGAAAAGACTAACCCCTCCCTTCACAGCACGTCCTGTGCGTGCTGTGACTGGAGGGGCTCAGCCGCCCAAATCGCGTTTTCAATAGAAAATGCGGTTTGTGCAGGTGAGGGGCTCAGCCTTTTTGTCCCTTCTGGGACCCACTTTCAGAGTGGCTCTGAGAGTGGGTCCCGGAAGGGAGATCACTGACAGCAGCAGCAGCCTCTGAAGCAGAAGTCAGAGGCTGCTGCTGCTGCTGTCAGAAGCGGCGGCACATTTAAAAAAAAAAAAAACTAGAGCAACGGCGGGGGTCTCCCAAGGCGCTAGGGGGGCAGTGCCCCAAATGTCCTGGGGGGGAGCCGCCACTGCCCCATACTCAGCCTGGAGAACATTGGCTCGCAATCTACCTGACAGAACACAACCAGGGCGAGTTTTTTTGACTCATACGGACAGCCCCCTGACAGTATTTTGTTTCCCAGAAGTATTTTAAAATTTTTGAACAAGAATGGTTGTAGGAATGTATTTCAACGCACCCAATTACAAGACCCTACCTCGGAGACCTGTGGTTTTCATTGTGCCTTTTTTCTCCATCACCGGTGAAAAGGTTTATCCTTTGAACAAATTTTAGAAATGTATTCTGATAATTTAGCAGAAAATGATCGAAAGGTGACTTGTTTTGTAAAAAATAAAAAGTATAACCACTTCACCAGACACTGCTTGTTTCTCCCTTTCCCCTTTGTGGCTATCACTTTTTCAATCCTGCAAATTTTTTCCTGTTTAGGGTTGGCTTTTTGAAGTTCTTCAGGATAGAAGGTCCCAATGATTGCTTCGCCCTTGTAATCACTCAGTCTGTACACAGGCCTCCATGCTTTGTTAAGCACTGCATCTGCTATTAATATTTCCCCCGCAAAGCTTTGATCATAACCTTTTCATCTTCCCCCCCGGGGCCTCACGTGTGGAGCTAGTACCGCAGGGCTCCATCCTATCCCCTCTCCTGTTCAACGTGTACATACAGCCTTTGGGAGAGGTTGTTAGGGAGTATGGAGTGAGTTGTCATCAATATGCTGATGACACCTAGCTATATCTTTCATTTTCCTCCGACTCAGGCCCTAGTCTCGGTGCTTACCTGGTGTTTGTCTGCTGTGGGGGATTGGATGAGGGCAAGTCGCCTGAGACTAAATCCTGACAAGACGGAGGTGATGGTTGTGGGGAAGGCTGAGGTGGTGGTGACCCCCCTCATTGATGGGGTCTGCCCCTCTGGTTTCTTGGGTCCAGAGTCTGGGGGTGTTCCTGGACCCACAGGTCCACCTGGATGCTCAGGTGATGGCTGTGGCGAAAGGAGATTTTCGCCAGTTACACCTGGTGCGTCGGCTTAGGCCGTATGTCTCAGACTTGGATCTGACCATGGTCATCCATGCTTTTATTACCTCGAGACTGGATTACTGCAACACACTCTATGTGGGGCTACCCTTGGTATTGGTTCGGAAACTGCAGCACAGAATGCGGCAGCCCGACTCTTAACGGGGCTGGGCCGACGTGAGCATATAACACCGGTGCTTTGCTCTCGGCACTGGCTGCCGGTAGGTTTCAGGGCCCAATTCAAAGTGTTGGTGCTGACCTTTAAAACCCTAAATGGCTTGGGCCCTGCCTATCTGCAGGACCACCTCACCCTCCGGGTCCTGGAGCAGCCCCTGCGGTCAGCTGGGGGCGCCCTCCTTGGGGTTCCCCGGGTTTTTACTATGAGGAGGGCGTTCTCTGTGGCTGTGCCGTGGCTGTGGAACTTCTTCCCATTGGAAATCCACTTGGCTGCTGACCTCTCCTTTTTCTGCAGACAATGTAAGACCTGGCTGTTCCGTCAGACTTTTCCTGAGGGAGATGGGGTGGGTTGGGTTAGAGTGGGGCGGGGGATGGGGCTTTACATTGTTTTAATTGATATTATTATGGTTTATTTTAATGTTTTAATGTCTGAAATGTTTTAATATATTATGAGCCACCCCGAGATGCCTGAGGCAGGAGGGGGCGACCTATAAATTGTAAACATAAATAACCTTTCTCAAGTTTACCCTTGAACTTGGAGATCCTTACATGGTCTCCTTTTCTAAAAGAGGCTACCTCCTTTCTTATCCCCAGCTCATCCCCGTAAAGCGTTTTCTACACCCTCAGAGCATTTGTGGAGTTCACATATACAGGACTAGTGCATATGGACCTGTGGTAACTGTGATTATAGCTCTTTATGAACTGAGGTAGGACATCAATATAGCGAAAGGTGTTGCGAGCTGTGACATACCGCCACATCTTTGATTTTAAAGTTCTGTTAAAGCACTCCCCCACCCCTGCCTTCTCATGGTTGTTGGTCACAAAATGGTACACCCTGTGCTGCCTGAGCAAATTTTAGAATGCCTTATTTAAACATTCTTTCCCCTGATCTGTTTGTAATTTTTGGGGTATCCTCCCTTCCCTGAAAATGTCTTCACAGTCTGTCTTGTCTTTCAATTACAATTATAATTTCAGTTTATTCGTTTGGCTATTTCAAACCTAAGACCCAGGCATACTTAAGACAGGATGTCTATGATGGTCAAGATGTACTTGATACCCCCGTTGTACTTTGAGAACGCTTGCATATCCACCAAATCAGCCTGACACTGTGCATCCATACCCGACACGATAGTTTTGTTTCTTGTAAGATAAGTTCATGCGGGTTTGTGAAGGGTATACGCATCCTGGTCCAAAAGCCATGAAACCACCTCTTTCTTAGGCAGATTTAGACTACGTTTTTAGCAGCCTTAGAAAGAGGGTTCACCCCTCCAAAGCTTCCAACCTCTCCAGGCATGTAATAGATCTCTCTTAGCAAGTCCTCGTGCGCAGCATGCCCTGCTAAAAACATCAATGACTGCCAAAGACATTTCAAATAAAGTTTTTATTCTTCTGGTGTTGCTAGTTTCTTTTTACAGCAATCCATCTGGTCACCTCCGCTTGAGCACTTACAAAAGCAGGAACCAAGATACTTTTACCCCCACAGGATCTCCCAACTTCTGGTTTTCAAAAGCCTTTAGAAAGTCAGCGTTGACCTGAAACAAAAGATTAAAAAAACCAAATCAGCTCCTGTGTCTGTATTTTTCCCCCCCTCACACTCATTCCCTTCTCCCTCAGTCCCACCAATTCAGTGCAACTTACCACAGGGTCTTCAGCCTGTTGCATGTCCATGTGTCATGATTTGCGTTTTTCTCTTATAAATCACAAAGGGAAAGTGAGCTATGTGGCTTAGCTGAACGAATCAAGCTAAATTGGGCTGCACTGTTCCCAAATTGTATATTATAAGGTTACACTTCACATTGTTGTCCAGCTAGCAAAGGAAGTATTGTAACGACAATAAATTTATAATAAGGGAACATGAGACTTTTGGATTATAAAAATATATGCAAAGTTTACTTAAATATAAATAGAAAACATCAAAGTTACAGGATCTTTAAGATATTTCTATCTTAAGAAAAAGCTTGTAAAAGCTTAACATTTGCACAATACATTGGCTCAAAGATATCAAGAAGTTATTCATACAGACCAGATTCAGCCCTTCCGCCATGAGAAAAAAAATCCAAACATGTGTTGTATGGATTTTCAGTCTGAGGATTATTTCTGTGTCTTCCCTTTTATTGGATTGGGTTCAAGGGGAGTTTTCATTCTTAGGCTGTAAGAAGATACTCTGGATTCTAATTGGCTCTTGTATAGAAACCAATCAGAGTTTTGACTTTCCTCAAACTCTGAATTTAAGAAAGGCTTTTGTATTTGTTATCAGAGATTATTGTTAGATTATAGAGAGAAAATATAGACCTTTCAATATTTATCTCAACTATAAATTCAATGGAAATAACTAATAAATCCTCTTCTCTAGTCTAGGAGATATCTTATGAATAGAAGGAGATAACACTCCAGACATTCAGGCTATGAGAAAATCTAAACAAAAGAAGTCAAAACAGGAAGGGGGCCTCTTTATGGTCTTAGAGCGTAGGAAAAGCTTCAGAGATAACTTGTTTTATGGTCCTTCCATTTGGTGGTTTCCTTGGTAAGGCCAAATGTCATTTGGGAAGTTTAGAAAAAACACAAAGGAATGTCTTGGGAGGCCCCAATTAGATATAGCTAATTACTGAAGCTGATCTTAAAATTCTATGATGAAAGTTACAAATAAGCTTACATTAAAACAGAAAATTAATATATAAAGGCTCTAAGTTTATACATTTTAAACACAGATAGCCATAATATCTTAGGTTTATATATGAAAATACATGACACATGGGCTCAATGTCTGGCGCTGAGGTTTCAGCCGTTTTCTTTCCTGTATAGAGTCTTTTAACAAGATCAAAGGGATTAGCACCCCAATGGTAAGCCATTTCAGTTTTTCTGTGTAAGTGATAGCGATAGCCTCTCTGCTCCCTGTATCAGAAAATGGCTCTCTGTGTCAGAAAATGGCAGCCACCTCTTGCATACCCCTATGGATGGTTATACAGCTCCACAAACCTTTCTGATTTGTTGTGGGTAGTGTGGTGAGTGGTTTGAGACCTCACATGACCCCCTTCGGTCAATTCTGACTGCGCACACCCCCTTTCACACCCTAGATCAGATCTCAGCATCGGGGCAGATTAGAGTGATGAAACCTTCACCAATTGGTTCAGCTCACACTCCTGAGTCATTTGAACCCCCACATTACCCTCTTTCTGCGACCCATCCTACCCTGGAAACCCCACCCCATTGGACCAATGTTCTCCAAAATGGAATGCGCTAGGATGGTGAAACCTATGCTGAATGGTTCATCTCAGTCAACTGAGTTCGTAGAGGGGTTACATGACCCACTATCTGAAACTCACCCTAACCCGAACCCCACACAATAAAGTAGCTCCAATTCTCACAAAACCCATGCCTACTGGTCCATCTCACTCTCCTGATTTCGTAGAGGGATTACTTGGCCCTCTTGAAAGGACCTTGTGGGTTCAGGGAGGCTGGAATCTATGGTTCCAGCCACCCTGACCCACAAGCAGAGTCTCCACAGTCAAGCGTAAGGACCTTCTGGGTTCAGGGGGGTAGGAACCTTTGGTTCCCGCCACTCTGACCCAGAAGCATTACCCCCTTCTGCGTCGCTTCTGCCTACCCATATCACTTCCATCCCAAGGCGGGACTTACTGGCCAGGGAACAAGCATTGAGGGCGGGACTTCTGCTGACATAGGACCCCAAGTGACCTGTCAAACTGATAACGATAAGTTTGAAGACCTCACCTCTTTTTGGAAATGTTGCAAGACCTGGCTGTTCCGCCAGGCATTTGGCGGGGGAGAGGGATGATGGGTGTGGGGGGGTAGGGGTTGTTTTCTCTGCTTTCTCCTTTTAGGATTATTTTAACTGATTTAACTGTTTTTATTGTTGTTGTAATCCACCCCGAGCCGCCTGTGGCAGGAGGGTCGGGATAATAAGTTTTAAATAAATAAATAAATAAATAGTAGCCCCCTTACTACTGGCCTGTCAACTTCTCCAGTGGTTTGTGACAGCCCCCTGCCATGAGAAAGCTTTTCAAGCCAGGAAACAGCTATGAGTTAATAAATGTTAGAGATGAAGCCATATCTTTTGTACAGTGGGAGCAATAAACACTTTCTGTTTGATAGAGCTAAAGGCTGAAAAACTTCCTCTTATGTGCTGGCTTTTACTGTTAATATCAGAGTCAGGAAAAATTATCTTCCTTAGACGTAGCAGATTTCTTTTTGATTTACACGAGCTGTAGAGAATGAAAACATTTTGCCACTTCACATTTATTTTATGTGAGCAATTTTTTGCTGCAAGAAATATTTACACCTAATAAATTACTTATTAAATATTCATGGTTACTTTGAGAAGACATTGAAGAAACATTACTTTGGCAGAGAAAAAAGCAATGTCTTTGATTATTAATCTTACAAATTTAACTCAAAACAAATATGGACAAATGCAGACAGAATTGTTACAGCTTTCATTCATGGGAGTAAAATATCAGGTATATTATATTCTACAACATAAATATAGGGCACTGGATAGCTGGAATTTGGCTATAAACCCCTCCAAGCAGCCTTACGAGACAGACCCATACAGTTACATCATCCCAAATGGTCAATGGGATTCAACTTGGTGAAAAAAGTTGTTCACAAAAACCTTAAGGGTAAGAGCCTTAGGACTCTTCTATTCTCCTCTGCAGCATGGCAGTGAGAGTGAAAACCACAGGAAGAAACAACAAAAGATAGAGCTTCCTCAGGAGAGACAGCTGTGCAGAATGCTTGCCATTCACACACCAGCCTCTCAACAAAATTCTGACATCTCTACTTATCTTTTTTGCCTTTTGGATCACTGAAGCTAGTAATATTTCAAGGAGAAGAATTTTGATAGTTCAATTAAACTTGCTTCATGTGCCATTTTCCAGTGCAAATCTACCAAAGGACTCCCTCATGTCATGTTCAGTTGCTAAAAAATGGTGATCAGCTGCTTCCTCTTCTTTACTATCAACAGTGGAAAATGCTTCTTTAAGGCCATCTTAGCACATTTCCAAGGAGCCATGATATGTAGTCTACAAATGCAGCACAACTGTTTTGGCACACTGCAAGAATCTATACATTTAACTGAGGCAAACTGGAGTAAGTCTCAACCCCTTCCTCTCCGCCCCATAACTGGCAAAGTAGCTATCTTAGTAAGGCTATGGTATGATGAATGAAGAAATTCTGAAGCAAAATAAATTTACAAGAATAGGCTTGGCTCCCTTGGATAATTCTCTGACTACAACTGTCTGAGAATTGAGGAATCAATTCAATTTAAATCCACCTGGAAAATCCCTACTAAAGATGACAGATTTTCTCTATCTCTCTTAATCCTATAACTGTGCTGGTCTTGAGGAAATTGTTTAAGAGAAACTGAATATGAAAAGCAAAAAGAGACACAAGAAAATTAAGGTTCCACAGATAATGCATTGGCTGAGCTTACCATCTGATTCCAATAAAGAAAAGGAAAAGTTATGGCCCTGTCACTTAATGTTCTCTGCATTTTGTCAGCCCTTTTTCTCCAGCCACGCTCAGGGTAGAGCATGGCATATACTTGAATCACCAGCATTTTACTTCAGCAAAACAATAAGAATCTGCAAAAGATAATACTGATGATTCTATAGAAAGTCCTGAAGTTTCTTTAATGAACTCTGTTTAACCAGAAATTAACTGGAGAGAAAGGAAAAAGCCAAAGTACTTAATCATGTCCTTACGTGAAAAGAGGAAAATAGCACCTATGTAGAATTGCACAATTCTTATTGCTTTCCAATGGTTAGTTTAATTTAAACAAGATATGTGGCAAGGAGAAATCATGATTTTCTGTAGGCCTTATCTAATTTATTGTCGTAAGTCAACACTAGAGTCCATAGCATTATATAAGCTGAAAAGGAAAACAACAATATCTCCACCACTAGGCCAATTACTGCCATTCACTTAAAACAGACTCACTAGAAAAGGGCCATCTATTTCAATGGTCAAGGTAAATAAGACATAAAAAGGACTGTCAGTCAGTCTTCTTTCCCTACTCAGAACTGTCACATACAGATTTATGAAACAGAGGGGTGAGGGAACTGTGAGAGGAGAACTGAGCTCTAATTGTATAATTTTTTTGCTAAATCCCCAATGTCATCATATAATTAGACAATTTCAGTTTCAATCTAGTTGTGTAAAATGGTGAAGTGGTGATTTTAATCCTACATATGTATGTTCCACATAAGGAAAAACCAATTGCAATGAGAAAGATATTTTCTTAGAATTTTGTAATTTTCCAGTGCAAAAAGAAGTGCTGCCTTACTCATAAAGAGCACCGATTTAACAGCAGCTAAACTGTTTAGTCCTGGAGACAGCAACTTATCTCATATTACTTGATACTCCACTGAGATTAGACAGACATCACTTAACAGTCTTAATTTAAGGGAATGCCATCAAATTTTCCACATGAGTTTATCCGTCCTAACATTTCTATTTCAGAGTAGCTAATTGTCAACAACCTTGCTTGCAAATGCATGTATTTGCAGTTACTGATTTTGGATCTTAAGATTTAAGAAATATTTACTGTTTAAGAAGGTGAAATGTGCACATTTAAGAACTTTAGAAACAGTAAGACACTGACCATCTCTCTGAGAATTCTGAAGGTCACAGACTAGGTTTGTTAGCAATCTTAAAATTCTTTATTGCCAACAGTGACAGAAAACACTGATTTTACCACAAAGTTGGCAAATTGTTGTACAGAAACCAGTGTAATAGCATCTGAAGAATGCAGAATCGGAATAATCATAAAGATACATCAAACCTTACATACATACTAATGGGAAGATAGAATGCTCAGTTAGAGAAAAATCAAGAAGTTTCTACATCAACTGCAGTTGTGTGTGTTGTCTTGGAAATTAGTTCCTTGTACGACATGTAGACTATAGGCTGCATTCAGCAAGGTTGTCTTTATTTCCAAGCACTCTGAACATGGTATTTGCTTGAAAAATTTTGACCTCCCCATTAATGTCTTTTTTCTTGGCCTTCCTCATCATGGCTTCTACTTTTCCACTCTCGCGGGACTGTACTCACATAGAACACTAGTGAGCTCGTCCATGAAAAGTCCCAAGCATCACTTCTCCAAACTAATTTTCCTCAGGCTCCAACGTAGGATTTATGGCCAGTATATGTAGAGTATCCTACTAAATGGAAAACGGTGGATTTTCAATACTGCTCCACATTTGCCTAATCCAATCAATTTTTAATATTTTTGAATATCTGGGGTTGGCACTGTCATAAGATGCCCTATGTGTCATTGCCTTTGAATATGTTCTCACAAACATGCCAGATCTGGGCTTTTTCCCCCTTCCTTCTGCTTCTATTCTCATGCGCAGGAGCAACCAGGGGTTAAATAATCCCATGAACAGTTCCTTCCTAGTTCTGTGACAGGGCTAAGGGGAAGGATGTAGGAATGCTGTCCTCCAGATAAGATAGTGTCAGCTGGAAAATGTATGAGCTTCTTTTACCAACAGGCAATGAAGAGAACAGTCAGAGAACCAGTGGAGAAAGCTGCCAAATTAGCACAATCAAGTCAGAGAGCATACTCAAGTTATCACTCATGACAATATATGTATAGGTAGTTGGACACCACTTAGGCCGCTTTTAGACGAGACAATTTGCACATTGTTGGTAAAAAAATGTGCATGTTTTCATGCTCATTTAAAAACCTAAACCGTTTTAAATGCGCATTTGCCATGATTGTGTAAAAGCCCAAACTGTTTTGTATGTGTTTTTAAAATAATGCACATTTTTTAAAACCGGTTTTGGCATCCCCCGATCATCAAAGGGGCTCAAAACCATTTTGACTTTTACATGATCATGGCAAATGCGCATTTAAAACAGTTTAAGTGTTTAAACGAGCATGAAAACACGCACATTTTTTTACCAACCATGCGCAAATTTGTCTCGTCTAAAAGTGCCCTTAGATACTATGGTAATAGGGTCACATAGATAGTCTAGACCCGGGGTGAAGCACCTACAACCTATGGGACAAATCTGGCCTGTGGCTGTTTTTCATTTAGTCCTGGCCTGTTCCAGAATGAAGAACTGCTGCTGCCACTCCCCGGGTCAATGAACAACACAGAACAAACATGCATGTGACCCCTGGCAGCCGGAGAGCTGTCCCACCATTCCCATGCCCTGGGTAGGGCAGAGGAACCAAACACATGTGTAGGCGGCTACCCCTGCTCTGCGCCCGGCACCCAGCCCTCTGTCATGACATTCAGACATGGTGAACTGTGGGCAAAAGAAGCCGCAGCATCTGCTCCTGCCTGTCCTCTGCAGTACTCTGGGAGAGCGGTGGTGGAAACTGGGGAAGCAGCCCTTGGAGTACATCCCAGCCAGCACACAGAGGTGCCAGGCAGCCACAGGGGGAACCAGTTGCCACCCACAGAAAGCCAGCTGTGGGGAGCAAAGTGCACACTCCATGGTGAGCACACAAATAAAAGAGGGAAGCAGAAGTGAGACATATGAAAGCAGCTACATGTGGCCCAAACAACCAGTCCCCCTGGCAGGTTGCCAGTCCAGTCTCTTCCAGATGCCATACACAACACAAGTCACAGATCACTCACACAGGCAGTCCATAGGGCATAGTTCCAAGGTGGTCACGGCAGCTGGGGGGTGGGAGAGGGAGAACTCCATCAGATCACTCACACAGGCAGTCCATAGGGCACAGTTCCAAGGGGGTCACGGCAAGGCACAGGCAAAACTCTGGGAGCTCTAAAATCTCCTGCAAAGCTGAGCTCTCTGTCACATCCCATGGTCTCATCATCCCCAGGGGTTGGCCCCACATAGGGCCTCATCACCTGTAAGCCCAGTTCGGACACCCGCTTCTCACATTCAATCCAGCACTGTCAGGGGACAGGGGTGCAAGGAGGGCAATGGTCAGTCGGGGGTGCTAGACAGCTAGCTCGAGGCCACCAGGAGGGGCCACAATGACAGGGAATAGCATAGCAAGAGAAGCAGAGGAGAACTCTGACACAGACAGGGAAGTGCTTATGGCAGCCCGGCACTGGGTTAACAATAGCCCTCAGGATGTTATAGCTGGCAAATGCCCCGGGCGGACAGCTCCTCTTCTGGCACAGAGTTATCAGGCACGGTCAACCAGGCACCAGAGCAGATGAGAGAAGACAAGGAATGAACTATGGGTGAACTACAATGAAGGGGTTGAGAAAGAAGGCAGTGGGAACCAGGCTAGAGCTTGGAAGGAAGAGAACAAGGCACCGAAACAGTAACCAGAGCAGGGACCTGAGGAAGAGGGCCAAGAAGAACAAGATACAAGGCAATAGGAAGGGAGTGCTGAACTGTACAGACACAGTGAAACAGGTTGCAAGACTGGGACAAGAAGTAGAGACCAGGGAAACTAGAGGCAGCGCTGAAGGCAGCTGTGAAGACAATAGTGGCAGGGGAACAGAAGAGAGAGAGGGTCTAGCGATGCAAGAGCTACAGGGAAGCAGGATAAGACAATGGAGTTAAGGAAGAGCCAAAGGGTGAATTCACTAGGACTAGAGAGACCAGAAGCACAACCATGCTATTAGAGAGGGAATACAATCTGAAAGGGAGACAGGGAAGGCACTAACCTGAGCCATGGCGACACAAGAGAACAGGAGACACAGAACACAGGAATAGGGATGAGAAACGTAGCTAAACAAGGACTCAAGGTAATAGCATAAACCTGATTAAACAAGGACTAGAGGCACAAACATGAACTATATAAGACGAGGGGTGTCTTTAGACATAACGCTGTTCAGTGTTCTGTAACACAGTGTTTTACCGTTACAGAGTTTAGACAAACTGTCAACACAGTGTTCACCCCAAACACTGGAAGTGAACCCTGCCAGGTTTTGACAGTTTAATCAGTGTTTGGGGTGAACACTGTGTTGACAGTATCTATGTCTAAACACTGTAACGGTAGGACACTGTGTTACAGAACACTGAACAGAGTTATGTCTAAAGACACCCAAGGGCTCAGGAACCTAGAGAGGGATACAAGAATCTCAGAGGACCAACAACATAGCTGGGCTCCTAGAAAGGATATACAACCAGAGAACTAGGTCAACAAGGGCCAAGAATAAACAGGAGAACAGTGACCAAGGGGAGCAGGTCTTAGGAGCTGAATCCTATACAAACCATGGGCAGAAGCAAGGCTGATATTAGGAAACCAGAGACAAGCAGAGAGACGGACAGAGGGAACAGAATATCAGAGAGGGGAATATAGACTAACAAGGCAGAATCTCCAGGAAGCTAGCAAGAGCACAAGAGACTTAGGGAGAAGGGGAAAAAAAACCCTACGCAAGAGAAAGACTACAGAAAGGCAAACCCACATCAGGTGCAAGAACAAGCTAAGGAACTTAGCTTGACTCCTCCATGGGGGAGGAGTCAAGCAAGGTAAGGCATAAAGAGAGAATGTCGTACCCAAACCTGGCCACCGTATGGCACTTGGGAAATGTCTCTGCCCGCCAAGATCAGCGTCACAGGTTCAAGCCTGGACCCTGACAAGCACACATCCCAGGAGATGCATATACTGACTCACAAACACATAGGCTTTTGCCCTGGAGGATGGAGCAGCCAGCATCCCCTCTACATCCCCCTTCAGCCAAAATGTCAGTCACAGCCATGGTGTCAGACACCCTCAAAGTTCCCCAAACGCCTGGGGCCAGCAGCAGGAAGAGGCTTGGAGACAGGACATGGCATCCCAGTCCAAGGACAAGACACACATGTATACACAAAGAGGAGTCCTGCACAGCACAATGAATGGGAGCCAGGGACAGTGCTGCCCACACACAAACAAGAGGAAAACTGTCTGTAACGGTCACTAGATAAGGACATTCCTGAATCTGTACCACATAGGTGGGAGCTCTGCTTCCACAGAGCAATGCCCACATAGAAAGAGAACCACGCACCTGGACACTCTGTTACATGGGGGTCCTTTCCATCATCCTCCCAGGAGAAATGCTGGGATGACATTGCACATGAGAAGCTGCAGATGAGCAAACACAGGACAGGTACAGGGTCCTACCTCCCTGTTGGGGTCGGGGTCAGACTTGCAGCTGAGCAGGGAACGTTCTGGTGTGTATCCAGAATCACGATGGCACTTCGGTGCCTGCTGCATGCAACACATCACTACTTCAAAGGCTCCAGCATGGTGTCTGAAGGCAGCCTTGCCATCTGTTTTAAGAACTGTGGAGAGGGAACAGCTAGCTGCCCTCCAAGTTCTCCTCACCACCGCTGAGTCATGAAATAGAGAGATCCAGGCTGTGCAAGCTGCCTGTTCCGCCTGGCACAAGGCCACCACCAGCTCTCTGGGGCTCCTCCGCAGGCTTCAGGGTGTTGAGGTGCAGGTAAATGTGGGGTGCCCACATGGCTGGGTGCCAGGCACTAGCCCATATCGAGCGGCGGCAGGCCACGCTGATGAGGATGCAGATAATGCAAGGGGTGTTGCTGCAGGCTGTGCTTTACCTGTCTGGGGACATTGTTGCCCCCCCCCCCCCCGAGATAGTCCCAGCAGGGCTTGAAAGTCCTGTGGAACCTGGGGTTCTGGGGGAGGGGAGATTATGGGAGGAGTTCATTCACTGAGTGAGAGTGCCCAGCCTCCACATGCCCTCTGCTCCTGAGTCAGGACATTCCAGGTGCTCTGGGGACAGCAGTCTCTGCTGATGACGCCTGGACCAGGTTGCTGAAGGAAGGTCGTAGGGCCTAAGGGGGATCAGTTAGGAGAAAGGTGTGCCTCTCTTTTCCCTTTCCAGACATTCTACGCTCCATCCAAGCCCTGGAGGTGGGGGTGGGAGGGGAGGCCAATAGGGATGAGGATGGGGCTGGAGTTGCAGCCAATTGCCTGGAATGGGGGAGAAGGCACTGTCCTTCTACTGACATCACTGGGTTTCATTTGTCCAAAACTGCTTCTCTCCATTGTTCCTTGGAGAGCTAGCTGCTAGCTCAACATCTGGGAGGGGGGAGAAAGGGAGGTAGGGACTAGCAAGCAGCTGCAACTACTGAAGGGACTCAGTAGTGGAATCAACTCCAACCCTCCGACGTCAGCATCCCCTGACACCAGGGGCTGAGAAGCTGGAGGGGCTGGGGGCAGATTTTCAGAGCCCTCTATCCCTCAGATCTGGCAAGTACCCACCCTTACACCCCTCCCCAGTCAAGCGAGTAGGCTGGATCCCAAGCATTCCTGGGAAACACCTCTCACTCCGGGCCCAGCTCCCATGCAGTGACTCCCCAGACACTCTGCTTAAAGCAGAATGCTCAGGACACAAGCCACTAAGGTATGGATGGGAGGGGGAAAGCACCTGACTGTGGGGCTTGGCTAAGGATCAAACCCCATGGCTCCCAGTCACCTCCAGCTTGCGGCTGGTACTGGCCAGAAAGGGCCAGGGTTTAGGAATGTCTCTGTTGGTCTGGATCGCCTCTGCTTCCTAAGGCAGAGAACAGGGGCGGAAGTGGCTCCAGGAGGGCTGGATTACTGGCACTTCCCTTGCCCTACCCCTTCAAGTAAGAAACAGATCCCATGGGAACCGGCCCTACCCCAGGCAGGATACACTCCCAGCAGGTGGCAGAGGAAAAGCTGACTAACAATACTATGGTGCAGTTGTTGCAGTGTGTCATTTGTTTATTGTCTGTAACAGCTAGTGTTGTGGTTAATAAAAATGTGCCCCACCATCACCGGTTGCGGTTCGCCTGTGCCATTGAGGGGACTGACAGGGGATCCCATGGAATAATGGCAGGACCGCGAGCAATTGGAATGAAGAGGAAATGGATGACGGACATCAAGTCAAGTCCAAGTGGTGGTCCCACTGCCGCCTCTCCATCTAGCATTCCCTGGGGTGCATCCCTCAGCAAGGAGGCCCTTTTTCTGGGTGGTGGACTGCTATAGGGAATGCTGGTGCTCTTTTGCAAACCCCTGATAGCATCCCAGATGTCATCTGCCTGGACTGTGGTCTCATCCAGCAGCAGCTGGGCCATATCCTCCCTGCACTGCTGGGTCTGTGCCAGCAGTGCCTGAGTCCGCTTGGAGTCCACTGGTGGTCTTGCTGGTGCAGGTGGGCCTTCTGCTGATGGGCCTGTGGCAGAACGGAAAAGAGAGCCGTTGGTTGGGGCTGCCACACTCCTACCTTCCCAGCCCGGTGCTTTGCCCCTGTCCCTTGTGCCTGTTGCCTCAGCTTGCCACGGTGCCCTCCCACCCACTTATCAAACCTACCTTCCCAAAGGGGTACCTCTGTATCCTGTAGGGATGGGTGAACAGACCGCGGTTCAGGTTCAGCTGTTCGGTTCGGCCGCGTTTGGTTCGGCCATTTGTGTTCGGCTGTTTGGCCATTCGCAGGGTTCGTGTTCGGCCGTTCGTGTTCAGCTGTTTGGTTTGTGTTCGGCCGTTCGGCCAAAAAAATACCGTGAGCCGGAAATCGTGCCGGAAACCGGAAATTCGAGCACGTGTGGAGTTGTGTGGTGAGTGAGTGTGTGTTTGACGTGATGGCTGCTCGGTTTGTGTGTTTTGGCTGTGTTTGACTGTTTGTGACTTTGTTGGATTGGCTGTGCTGTGTGTTTGGGTGGTTCAGTTCATGTGTGTTGTGGGTGAGAGAGAGTGGTCCTTGTTTAAGAAAAAAAGAAAAAATGAAGAAGGCTCAGGCGGCTGTGGTGCTGATCCCCCGGCTGGAGGCCAACTTGCCAGTGCCACTCGAGGAGGAGGAGGTGGTGGTAGCGGTCGAGGCAGCTGCTCCAGCGGCTACTACACCTCCCGTGGCACTGGTGGCTTACTCCTCGGATGAGGAGGAAGCGGCCGGCTCTGGAGCTGCTGCCAGGTTTGTAATTTTTTTTTTTACTTTGAGGACAAGAAAGGCTCTATCTGTTGGAGGGAGCTCACTGACATGCGTGTGGGTGCATGGGTGGTGGGCATCAGTCGGGCACAAACAGTGGGCATCAGCAGGTGGCAGCGGATGTCTGCAACAGAGAGGGAGGATCCTGTAGCGTGGGGGGCTTTGTCACAAGCTGCACCCCCACCCAAACATGTGCCAGGCTAGCAAGGGATCCACTTTCCAGTTGCCTTGCCATTCCATTCCCTAAGCACCCCCAAATAAGGGCAGGCTCTTTCCTCCAGCCAGGGTTATTAATTATTATTATTATTATTAACAAACATTTATATAGCACCAGCAGTGTACCTGGCATGTTTACAAAGTAATAAAATAGACACGGTCCCTGCCCCTAGG
>QEPC01000841.1:955572-993957 GCA_003113815.1 Sphenodon punctatus | reverse complement strand
CTAGCCCGTGGCCAATCGCAGACTGCCAAGCCGGTGGTCTGAGGTGATTCGGCAGGCTGGCTGCTACTCCAAACCACTCTCCACCCTCCACCCCTGGTGCCTGGAAGTCTGCTACTAGCTGAGACAGATGACTTCCCCCTCCCTGCTACATTTGGCCTTCCAGAGACCTGTCAGTAGACCATGTTTTAGCCACCCGAACTCAACCAAACGTGATCTGAACTGATCGAAGTGTTCGGCCATTTCGGCGTTTGGCGTTCGGCGTTCGTGCTCATGCTCGGTCATCTGAACAGGCTGAGTTCGGGCCGAAAACCGAACTTCCGAACCACGTTTGCCCATCCCTAGTATCCTGGGCCTCTTTAGGTTGCTCCCCCTCAGCCTCTTAGTGAGCTGTGAACACAGGGAAGAATGAGAGCCATGTTGGTAATTGGCATTACCTGACTGCTCCATCCTATGGCTGGGTCCCCCTCTGCCCCTCCTCCATTCACTTATTGCTCCCCTTGGGTTCTGGATCCCCTGTCCTCTCTGCCTCCAACCTCTATGGTCAGGAACCCTTGTTTCCCCAGGGAAACAAACTGGCTATTGTCCACAGAGCTGAAAATTGCTTACAAATAGCTTACAAATAGCCTCCTTTCCTTCCCAGTCAGCTCTAATTTGCACACAAGCACAACTAGCCTGTTGCATGCAAATTAATGGTTCAGATACATACTGGTGAGGAAAAGTGGCAATTTACAAGCTATTTTCAGCTCCCTGGACAATAGTGAGTTTGTTTCCCTGGGGAAACAAGGTTTCCTGACCATAGAAAAACAAAACAGTAAACACTAGAGCTGAGTTATTGAATTTTTGGGCCAGTCACCTTGACCTGAAAAGTTATCGGGTATGTTGCCCTTAAACTTTCAAACACAGTTTTTATAATCTGAGAGGGAGTTTAATTATTAATTAGTTTAGTTAGACTACAGAGTCTAATATTTGTTTTAATTATTTAATTGGTTTAATTATCAATTGCTTCCTTATTAATTAATTATTAGTTAGTATTAATTAATTAGTTAATAGTTCATTATTAGTTTGGTTAAAAATTAATTGTTTATATTTGATTAGTTTAATTATTAATTAGTTTAATTCGACCACAGAGTAATTATCTGCTTCTGAGTTCTGAAGTTTGACGGAGTTCTGAGTTTTGAATTCCAGAAACTTGGAAAAAGTTCTGAGTTCTGACTGAGGAGCTGGTCTCAGTACTTTGGAAATCTTCCTGGGTACTCGGATTGTGTATTTGGTGTATCCCTAATTAGGGAAAAAAGGGTTCCTGACAATAGGAAAACAAAACAGTAAACACTGGAGCCAAGTTATCAAATTTTTGGTTCACTCACCATGACCTAAGAAGACGTTTGACATGTTGGCCTTCAACCTGTTAACACTGTTTTTTACAATTAAAAATAAAAATAAAAAATCAGCTCTTTAGGGAAGGGGGAAAGTTTAGCTATTGTGCTTTTGAGTTGCTAGGGCTACCACTCCACAGGGCCTCAATGGGGGCCAGGGCAGCACCACAACCTTTACAGGGGGAGGGGAGGAGGCCGAGGCTGTCTGTGAGCCTTGGGAGGGCTCCCACTTAGGAAGACCCTTCCCCCTTGCACATCTGGGGCCCCATAACTGGGACATGAGCCCGGGTCTGCCACAGCCTTACAGTGCCAGTGACCAGAGGATAGGACTTATATGTGATCTTGTGCAAGTCACCTAGTAAAATCAAAATATTTCCTTACTTCAGAATGATGTTTTAAGGCACTGATTCCCAAACATTTTGTCTGAGGGGCCCTATTTTGAAACTTGACTATAATCTTGTGATCCCAGACAGCAACAAAGTGATTTAAAATGTATGAAATATCAATCGGGATCATGACCCCCATCCTTAGAAGGGGTAGCTCTCACTTAGGGTCCTGACCCACAGTTTGTGAACCTTTGTTTAAGGAAACACAAGGTGATCACATATCACAGCTTTAGAATTTGCTGGGTCCAGGGCAAAGAAAAAATGTGGGGCCCCTGGTCACCCTAACTCTTTCCCTATGGCCATACCCCTTTCAAAGGCCCTCTCTGTGGGCCCCTATAGGTGGTCGTGTTTGCGGCCCATTAGGAGAGAATATGGGCCCCACACCCTACTCTGGTGAAAACAGGGCCCACTGCAGGACCTCTGAAGATAAATATCTACTTCAAGTAAATATCTACTTATAAACATTTAGAAAAAAAATAGAGCAGGACCCAGGGCAGTCACCCCGGATCACCCTGTGATAATGCCAGCCCTGCACCCGAGTACAGAGAGTAAGAATTCTGAGCATTTTCCAGAAGCAAGGTAAGCAAAGTGCTTAGTAGGCGGGGATAGGGGTTGGGGTTAAGGAGATTTTAGGGGGTTGGGATAGGGTTTTGAGGAGATTTAAAAATATGTTTTATGTACTTTTTATATGGTTCTCATCTTGCAAGCCACCTTACGGGAAAGGTGGGGTATAAATAAATAAAATAAAATAAAAATAATTCTTCTAATTTTCCTGCTGAAAGTGTTGAGATGCTTCCCATGAGTTGATGCTGTAACATTTCACCAATGTCTAACAAAATTAGATGGTGTTGATTCTTACCCATTGCATGAAATTGTATGATGTGAGTAACTCCTGATGAATCTAATACACTCCCATAAAGATAATTTGAAAATTCCAGTACTGTTAACAAACAAACAGCAAACACAACAACAATAGTAATAATTTTATTTGTATAGTGCCCTCCTGCCTGCATGGCACTTGGAGCACTTCACATCTTACATAAAACCACAATATAAACAGTTTAAAACAATTTAAAACAAGTAATTAAAAGGATATTAAAAACTAAGATTTGTGAAGGGAAAGGGCAGGGCAAAATACATTAAGGGGACAAGCAGTGGATCCTAAAAGCACTTAGAAAACAAATACGTTTTCAGGTGCTTTTTAAAGGTATGGAGGGAAAAACTGAGTCGAACATCCAGGGGGAGCAAGTTCCACATTGAGGTGCCCACCACAGCAAAAGCCCCATCACCCGCCTATTTAAGACGCAATGGCAGAACCCCCAGAGAGTGGGTGGTTCCTGATAGGGATGGGCGAACAGAATGCAGATTGGATGTTCGGTCGTTCGGTTCGAAACCCGAGTTTGGGTTCGATGGTTCGGTTCAGCCGAGTTCGGGTTGGCCGAACTTGGCCAAACAGTCAAAAACAGCACCATCAAAACCAAAATGAAAGCAAAACTGAAACCGAAACATAACCGAAACAGAAACATAACAGAAACAGAAACTTGATATATTCCCCCCCCCTCCCCTGAAAAGATGTTTTTCCTGCCCCTGAACTCATCCAAACTCATCTGAACACAACTGAACTGTTCGGTCATTTGAGAGTTCAGTTCGGACGTTCAGTTCGGACATCCGAACAGACCAAGTTTGGTCCGAACTCCGAACATTGCTCCGAACACAAGTTTTAAAATAAAATCTCTTGCTTTCAGAAGACCTTAAAAGGACATCGTTGTTATAATCATCCAGGTCATGGGCAGATTTACAAGATCAGACCTAGCAGAGGAGCAGTGGTATCAGGTCCAGGGAAGGGATCAGAGCAAGGTCCAGCAGCTCAATCAGGAGCAGAAGAGGGAGGAGTTGTTCCTTCCAGCTTTCTGCTCCTGCTGTGTGGATCTTCACTGAGAATTATGTGGGTAGGAGGAGATGCTATCAGGTCCCTAGATCTGGTCTTTTCTTTTCCTATTCTGTCAAATTGCTATTGCTGTACTCCCACTTGTAGGTCTGGTGGAATTGTTCACTCTATAATTACCTCTCTTGTGGGTAAGTTATTTTGCATTATTGTGAAGAAGCATAAAAATTCAGTAGGCATAAAGGAGAAAAAAGTCATTCTGAATGAAAACCTAAGTGTTCTCTTAGCCGTAATTACACATCAGGGTGGAAATGTCTAGTAATTCTTTAAAGAAAAGTCACCTCAAGCTCTGAAGCACTGTGCATAATTCATGCATCCTTTTTATGTGCAAACTAACTACCAATGGTGACAAGTATTAAGTGTTAAGTTTGGAGAGAGTGTGTGTAATTCACCTCCTTTTTAATGCAGCATTTTATTTTAGTTTTTGAACGCAAAATAAGGGAAGCAGCAGTGGAGAAGAAGAATGGCTATTTGAATCACTTGTGTCTGTACACATGTACTTTAGAAAGTGTGTGCCTGCCATATTGGTCCCCAAAACAAGAGAGACAGGAGCCAAAGTATTTATTTATTTATATTTATTTACTTACATTTCTTAGCCACCCCCTCCTGTCACAGCAGTTCGGGAAGGCTTACAACATAACATATAATGAACAAATACATAATAAATACAGAATATAAAAATATAATTTAAAACCCACATCAGTTTCAGTTTAGTTTATTTGGCACAGCTTCCGCCTTAGCCAATAGTGCACAAAAGAAATATAAAAACAAAACACAGGGGGTATTTTCAGACGTTATGAGATCACAGTGAACCACGGTGAATACCCACCTGTGGTCACTGTGGCTCGAACGTCTGTTTAGCGGCTGCCAGATGTTCGCCACGGTCAATACCCGCATGGGGACAATTTGAACCACGCTTCCCGGGCTAGCTGGGGGAATGTCCCGGGAAGCGTGGTCAAAAAGATCCCCAGCGGGGAGCAAAAAAAAAGTAACGTCTGGCCAGTTGCCACGGCCCGGGATCCCCGGCGGGATCCGGGGCCACGGCACATCCGGCCCGACGCGGTGGCCGCAGTGGCCCCGCCGCCTGCCCGTCTCCCTGGAGGGTGGGCGGCGGGGTGCGTGGAGGGGGCGGGGCCGTGCGGCCGCACGTTGCGCCACATGGCCCCGCCCCCTCCCAGATTCCCCGCCAGGATCCCCCCGGCACGTCTGATATGGCGTGACGGGGTGACCCCGGCGGGGAATGAAAGGGTTGTTTTCGGTACGGGGCCAAGCGGCCCCGTAACGTCTGAAAACACCCTAAGTTACATTGAGAACATAATCGTAGAGATACAAGAGGAAAAGAAAAATTCTTTAGATACATAAAGAGTCGCAATTAATACAATAGGACAAAACAAGTCATTGATTCTTACAAACTCCTATTAGATAAGCTCTATTGTGGAGCTCCCATAGAGCTCTCTCCAGCTCCAATTATACTTTTGAGTTAGAAAAAGAACTGGATAAAAATGGCAACAGTCTTGAGGTCTTCCAGTTTTGTAAGATTAAAATCTTTAATCAATTTAGCCAAGGCCACAGAAGATTGCATACCCTCAAGAAGAGGAGAGATCCAAGTCTCTCTGTGGATAGAGTACAGAGGACAAGTAAAAAGAACATGTTCGATGGTCTCAACCGCTCTATCAGAAAATAAGCAAAGGCGTAAATCTTTTGGGATACATTGATAGCGACCTTCGGTCACGGCTGTTTTAATCAGATGGAACCTCAAAAGAATAAAGTTTCTTCTCAAAATTGGAGAATCTGATTTATCTAAGTAAGGCTCCAGCTGAAATATTGTCTTAGCATGGGAGAGAGCCGGAGCTACCTTCCAAGTAGATAAAATAGCCAGGTCTCCCTGCATTCCAATACCAAAAGTAATTTAAAACCATAAAAGAACATAGACAGTCACAACACCCCCACCCCTCACCCCCACCCTTCTCTCTCGCTAAATGCCTGGTGGAACAATCAGGTCTTACACTATCTTTGGAAAGAGAGGAG
Source organism: Sphenodon punctatus (assembly GCA_003113815.1). Taxonomy (NCBI): domain Eukaryota; kingdom Metazoa; phylum Chordata; class Lepidosauria; order Sphenodontia; family Sphenodontidae; genus Sphenodon; species Sphenodon punctatus. Next base: position 988,225 of record QEPC01000841.1, on the reverse strand, counting down.
GTCTGGAACCAGATGGACCTCCATTAGGAGGAAGTTCCACAGCTGCGGTGCGGCCACCGAGAACGCCCCCCTCATTGTTGCCACCCAGGATACCTGGGAGACTGCAAGGGAGGCACCACAGGGGCTGGTCCAGGACACGGGGAGTGAGGCGGTCTCGCAGGTATGCGGGGCCCAGGCCTTTTAGGGCTTTATAGGTCAAAACCAACACTTTGAATTGACCCCAGTACACTATAGGCAGCCAGCGCAAAGAACGAAGCACTGGTGTAATGTGTTCTTGGTGACCTGTCCCTGTCAGGAGACGGGCTGCCGCATTCTGCACAAGCTACAGTCTCCGGACCGTCACCAAAGGTAGTCCTATGTAGAGCGCGTTGCAATAGTCCGGTCTTGTACATAAGACAATACCTTTTTATTATGCATTAGCTACACTGAGTCCTTTATCATTGCACACTTCTCAAAAGTGAGGGGGGCATGGCCCCTTAGTTTAAAATGTGGATGGTAATAACTGTTTGTCCCCTATCTCTGGCACCTATGTCTATATAAAAGCAACAAGAACCTGTAGGGTTCCCGTTTGAATTTTGCGTACATCCTTTTAAGGACTGGTGCGGGGATCCAAGATAGCTGCTCTCACTCAGGGAGCTGCTCTGGCCATTTGGTCCACTGGCATCTATGATCTGGGCAGGACTGTGCGTGGCTGGGGCTCATGGCCCTGTTTAGATGGACAGGGGTTCTGTGTTTGCCTGTTGCTGAGGGTTTGGTCAGCTTCCTCAGTGAGGTGTACTCCGAGATCTTCCAGCTGCAACCTGCTCCACCTTGCACATCTGATGGTCGCCCTTCAGACAGACAGGTCGACCCGGGGATGGCAGAGGCTGGCACAGACAAAAGTGGAGCTGCTGCCTGTATGTTTACACCCAAAGTGAGGGGGTACAGGGGAACTAAAAATAAGAAAGCAACAGCCCTTCCCCCCTCCCACATCTATGGCAACTCTGACCACAAAAAAGCCACATTATTGGGTACCTTATTTCACAGGATGCATAGTATAGTTCCTGTCCACCCAAGAAAAACAAGCTAAATCAGTTTTTGACAGACATCCAAATCGAGCCCTACCTACCTACACACAGACTTGCACAAGTTTAGTTAAACTTGCACAAATCTCAGAAAAGACACCCATGTTTCAGTTGAAGTGGATCTTATCACATTTTAGCTTAAATTTATTTCTATTAATTACAAAGTTGGGATGATTTGTTCTATCAGTGTGAAATTCAGTAGGGAGGATTGCTTGGGTAAGGTGTAGAATCTTTCCAAAGTTCAGGCAAATCGGATGACAAACAAGAAACTTATAGACATTTACATTTTGGAGGCAAAATGACATTTTTGTCCCTATGTGCCTTTTTGTTTGTTTGTTTGTTTGCTTGTTTTGCACATGGAGACTTAGTTTTGGGAGCAGTATTAAGAAATCTAGGAGTGCTCGGAAATTCAAATTTGACCTGTATTTTTTTTCCATGTTTTTAGTTTTTGAAAATCTGTTGTATATTTTTGAAGGTCTGATGTTTTGAATTGTCCATTTTGGCAAACAGGGAGAGTGAGAAGAGCAGCTTCCATTCCGTCTGTTTCACTAATGTTCTGTTGCATTATGTGAGGAGATGAGCTTTTGTGCAGGTTACTGTTGTAGCAAGCTTTAACAAAAGGGAAAGGGTCTTTGCAAGAGTGGCATTTATTGTGGGTTATTATTGTATGGATGTGAGTAGCAATTATTGAAGACTAATCCTCAGTAAATGTGTGGCAGAGGTCAAAAAAGCAAATAGAATGTTAGGAATTATTTGGAAAGGGATAGAGATTAAAACAAAAAATATCATAATGCTGCTATGTAAATCTATGGTGTGACCGCTTCTTGAATATTATTCTGGTCGCCTCATCTCAAAAAAGACATACTAGAACTAGAAAAGGTACAGATAAGGGAGTATGGAACGAAGGAAAGTTAGCCCAGAAGCAGGGGAAACTGCCTAAAAGCAGCAGTATTACCACCATTTCTCCCATATCCACAATAGAATATAGTCAGGCACCCATACTTACCGCATTTTCCCAATTGGCAGCAATGCCAAGTGGACCCAGGGTCCCTTAGTACCCCAATGTATGACATAAGAGGGCAAATATTCCCCTGCCCTTAATCCCCTGTCACGCAGTGAGCAGATGCATTTGAGGTGCTGGCTGAGAAAGGAACTATAAATAAAGGAGAAATCATGGCCAGTGAAGACAGAGATCAAGTACATAATATTGGGTGGGGAGGAGCTTTCTGTCTCCCAGCTTCAGTGTTGCCCCCAATCTGCAGGGGAAGAGGATTTGGGCTGAAAGTGGTACCCTCTGCCGCAAAGTATGGATACCAAAATGGGTATGGTTTAATTAATAACACAAACACAAACAGCAGTTAGTTTCTTCCCAACTGATTTCAGGATTGTTACTTGAACTAAAGCGTGAATCAATGCCACAGCAAAGGTTACATTTTTTGTTATTTTTAAAAAAAATCAGTCTCGAAACTTAAAAATGTTCTTGTATAAGATCAAGTAATTGTGAATAATATCGTGATGAAATATCATTTATTTATTTACTTTCATAACATTTTTATCACACCCTTCCCTCAAAAGCTCAGGGTGGTTTACACAAAAACATAAAAAACACAAAAACAATTTTAAATTCCACCCTAGACCCCACCAACCCTCTCCTTAACCCCTCCACCCCATCCCCCCTTCACATCCCTACTCCAAGACCATCCAAATCTCCTATTCCCACCTGCCAAATGCCTTTTCGAACAGAAAAGTCTTACACTGCATCCAGAAGATGCTCAGGCCCAGGATCAAAGCAGACCTCTGGGGGAATGGATTTCCACAACACTGGGACAGCAATTGAGAACAGCGCCTCCTTGCAAGCCCTTGTTGTGTGAACAAGACTAACTGGCGGTACCCACAGGGAGGTGCTGCCAACTGATTGCAGGGGCCTCAATGCCTTTCTGTCAGGTCCTGGGTCCTGAACTCACGCCCCCAGGATACTCGGAGCAGTGGCTGGGTCTGCAGTGCCACTGTTCCATCTTGCATCTCACAATAGCTATTATTGCATCAGGTCCTGCCACTCCCCCAAGGGGCCTCCTCTCTGCTGCCCTGGCCACACCCTTCCTGCTCTCTCCAGTCCCTGCCACACCTCCCAGCTTCTTGCCTGGCTACCAGCAAGGATGTAAGCTGAACAGAACAATTCCTTATCTTCTTCCTGGTTCCCATCTTACCTCTGCTCTCAGGCCTTGCTCTGCTCCTGGCTTTAGCTCCAAGCTCCTTGTCTTCCATTCTTGCCCTAAGGCTGGATTCAGATGTGCTTTTAAATCGCACAGCCGCACCGGCGGCATCATGTGATTTAAAGCACCGCGCACTTCCGGGTTGGTCTGAATGCGGTGAGCGCGCACATTTCAGCCTAACCCGAACTGCTGGAGTGCGGTTTGAAAAGCTGCTCAGAGCAGCTTTTCAAACCGCACTCCAACAGTTCGGGTTAGGCTGAAATGTTGCATTCAGACCAACCCGGAAGTGCGCAGTGCTTTAAATCGCACGCTGCCGCCACGGAGGCTGTACGATTTAAACGCACGTTTAAACGTTAAGTCTTGCTCCTTAACCCCCTGCTGTGTCTTTGTTTTACCCCTTCTGCTCTAATTCCAGTCTGCTATGTTCAGACTCTGCCCGGAACTCTACATTCCCAGTCCTGCACTTAAGCTCTATGGGTGCCCATGTCCTGGACCCCCCTCACCCCATGCCCATCACACTCTCATGTGGAACGAGGCAAATCTCCAAAGAGACTACGCGGATAGTAGCACAGAAAAGCAGGCAGAGACGGATCTTTGTCTTTTTGAGTCTTACAAGGCAAGTACACCACTGTTTCTCTTAGCTCAGATCGTTTAGATGACAAGTTTAACTGTATGCTGTCTTCAATATAATCACTCAGCACACTACTTTTTAAATGAGGAGGAGTTCCAGGGCAGATTATGTCAGTTTATTTAAGCTTGTCAATGAGCTGTATAGAATGTCAACTGAGGTAACTCTTATTTGCCTACAAAGTGCACCGTATGACCTCTCTGTCTCAAGTTCACATCATCTTCAATTATAAGTGTCTAGAATTGCCACTTATCCTGGCTTACCCATGAGTACACCTCTGGCTGCTATCCCATAGCTCACAATAGCTATACTGCAAAAAGCAGTTGCTCAGATTCTCATTCAGTGCAAAAGTATGCTACTACAGGGAAAAAGAACTCCCCTTCCTATGGGCTCAGTCCACCACCATAAAAATTAATGGGGATTTTGATATTGACTTCAATGGGTGCAGGATTGCAGCTTATGACTGGAAAACATATTTCCCCCAAATAATCACAAGCACAAAAGAAAATGCCTCATGCTGAATGACCATCAGTGCAGTTTCTGAAGAGAGACTAATTCCATCAGCTATGTTCTTTTCAGTTGTTAAGTCTATTGCAACCTCTTGTCCCTATGTTCTGAAGCTGTTCTGTCATGTAGGGAAAATGGGGAAAGTGATACAATGGAAAGTGAAAGAATTCAGGGGGGACTAGGAAGGAGTGAAAGTTTGATTCTTATAAACCAGGATGCTATAAACACGGAGAAGTTATCTCTAGGTTCACCAACCATCACCACTATGCAAGTCATGTTAAAAACATTTCTTGGCTCTGTGCTATAGCAAACAAAAATATCAACTGTTATGCAGAAAAGCATCTTCATCCGGATCACCTCTAGAGGGTTGAGATATCCAGGTAGTAGCATGGCAGGAGATTGCCATTGAACTTTGAAATATTTGATATTTAGACATCCTGAAAGAGGATTTTATCTAAAACGATGTTACAGCAGAAATGGGGGAGGGAAGCAGAAGAGAATTTCAATTTTTTCCCCTTAACAGTCAGAGACATGGGATGTTTTCAAATGTGATGGTGTTCAGGCGCCATCATGGACTTAGCCCCGCCCCCGGAGAGGGGTCGCCACTGTGGTTAGGATCCTGCCAGCTCCCAAACTAAGATAATGAGGGCTGGGCCACCAGGGTGGGCAGGGAGATGCATGGATGTGTGTCCACCCAGCCTCACCCCTGCACTGTGCCCAGTGGCCTGCCCCCTCCCTGACGGGTGGTCATGGCAGTCACTGATGGCCACCATGGTGCCTGGAACCGGCAGGGACTCTGGACCGGGTTCAGTAAAGCGGGTTTCAAATGCGAAGGCTTGCTTTACCCCCAGTCAGGCGGTCAGATCCCAGCTTTAGTGGAGGCTAGTGCAGGCTGTGCCTCAGAAACTTTCCCAAGTCACAGCCTGGGCTCACCGCCACCATGGCTGGGATTTCTCCCATGCTAACATCTGGTGCAGGACAACTAACAAGATAGTGGCCCACATGCCAAAGCATGGCAATGCGTGCCACCATCATCTTTGAAAACACCCATGGTCAGGAAGAAGAGTTAAGCCCCAACCAGTGCATTTATTCAGAGATAAAATAGCAAGCTGCTGCAGTAGCCATTGCTCTTCTGCAATGAACAGCACGGTGTGATATAGACGTTAATTCTGCTACTTCTGCCGTTCCACTACTTTCATTTCGCTACTTCCACCAGCTGCAAAAATATTGGAACAAAGTTTGTTCCAACAGTTTCGATCTTCCACAATTTCCACTGTGCAGTACTTCACTGCACTCTGAAGTAGCAGAACAACGTTTGTTCCAACAGTTTCCGAGATTGTTCCGACAGTTTCTGAATTAGCAGAATGCCAGCAGAAAAGCTGCGGAAAGTCGCAGGCATTTCCAAAATTGCAAAATGAAATAGCAAAGTGGAAAAAGGAGTTACCACTTCAGTCCTACTTTGATTACAGGTTACATAATGAACAGCAAACAACAAAGAAGAGCAACACATTAAACATGCTTGGGTGCCTTTGTCCTAGTAGTGAGTTTGTTTGTGTAACAGCTCTGTTTTAGGAACTGTAGTAAGTGAAAAATTACATTACAGAATGTCACTGAGTGACAGTGATGTTTACTCTTATTTTTGGCAGCGGAGGAAAAAAGCAAACTTGTGTATTCTAAGGACTAACTGGGATAGGAAGAGTATTAAGCTACATAGCTACTTCTAAAAAGAATCACTTAGACAAAGGAGGCCATAGGATCTTGATTTAACAGATGTGCAAGTTTTCTTCTCAAAGGAAAAACTCTGTGGGAGAAAGCAGACATCTAACTTTAGTAATTACAAAATCAATAAGCAAAGCAAACGTGGAATGTGCTGGCACATTTCAGAAAAAAATATTTTTGGGTGTGTGATCTTCTTGCTGTTTAGTGCCAGCAGTTCCATGTAGCCCTGGCACAAGTCCCTTTAAAATGAATGCGATTCCCACTGGTGTTGAACTGCTGCTGTATATTTGTAAATAAAATGTTTAGACTAAAAATGTGAACCAATATATTAAATTAAATGGGTTTAAAAGTTTAACAGAAACCAGCTTTTTCCTTGATTCATTATAACATTTAGGTTTTGAGGATGGTTTTAAATTTTAAGCAAGGAAAAAACAGATGGGACACTGGTTGTCAGAGTTAACTAGAGTGCTTTTATATTAGTGCCTAAAGAGAAATAGTTGACAAACAGAAGTCCGTGCCATTCCTTCCAAATTGAAAACTCCTTGTAAACTCATTAATACAAATTAGGGATGCCTAACGGACTAAATATACAGCACTACTAAAACCCTAAGACGACAAAGAAAGGTTACTTCCAATTGTTTTGCCTACAAGGCTTTTCTAGAGAATATTGGAAAAGCTTTTATGTCTGACATAATGGGGTTTTGTAATTTTGAAAATTCAAAACAGAGGGAGATGTTGAATTGGCTGAAAAGGCTTTCAGTCCATGCAGCTATCCCAGCAGCACCTCTCCCCCAGGACAGACACACATCATCATTCCGTTATACCCAGGAAAGAAGAGGAAACAACAAGGATATCTCTTCATATTATTTTAACTAATGATAAATATACAGTAAGCCTCAGGACTCTAAGTAATCTAAGCTTATTGAGTGCAATCCTGCAGCCCTCGTAAACAGTGCCTACACAAGGCGCAGTGAAAGACTGCCGGTGCTCAAGTGTGCATGCACACGACAGGCGCACCACAAGTGTGCCGCAGGTGCAGCAAGCCACACAGGGCAACGATACGCCCCTTCCTATGCAACCTCCCGAGCCCACGCACCCTGCAGCCTGAGGGATGGAGCAGGAGCCATGCCTGCTCCATCCCCCGGGTCATGGGGTGTGCGGACTTAGGGGGTTGCAGCAGTGCGGGCCGTGCTGTTGCCTCGTGCGGCTTGCTGCACACGCGGGGTGCATGCACACCTGAGTACCACCACCCAGCACACCAGTGTGCCTGCCGCTGGTGTAAGCTGGCAGTAGGACTGCACCCATTGTGGGTAAATAGCTTGTTAAGACCAAGAGTGTTGTTTGCCATATGTGTCCTTGACAGAGCAGAGAGATAAGAGGCAACCTTTATCCCCTTGCCATGTGTTTCCTGCATCATTTATTTATAAAAAATCTTGATACCCCACCCCTCCTGACACAGCAGCTCAACAACTTACTAAATATAATGCAGTAAAGTGAATTGGCGGTGGTAGATAGAGAAGCTTCACAAGGACTGTTACTCCCTTCCTCTTGCAGGTAGACCTAGAGTGGGCAGAGAATCTGGGTGAAGACTGTAAATTCCATAGGCCTGTGAGACTCACTGAACTTCTGTGGCAGGGAAACTAATCTGTTCCCAGCATGAACCAAGAGCAGATTATTTTCTTCAAGGAGTAAGAAAAACAAATCAGAGGGAACTATGATTTGTACAATCATAATTCCCTTCCTGGACTGCTCCTGAGATGGAGCAGCTCCTTGCAATAGGACAAGATCAAAATATTAATCTAGTCTCAAATCTGAAAGTAGATATCTGTACTCACTGTAGTTTGTCCAGTGTCATTTTAAGAAAAATGTTATCACCACAGTGGTTTGGTATCATAATTTTCAGAATAAAATCTGTTGAATGATTAAGGAAGTACAGTGAGGGCTAAGTTCTGCAACCTTTTGATTGTCCAGAACTCCCTTTGTGGTGGACCCTATGTGGCGCTACATATAAGATCTAATAGGCTCCTAAAGTCTAGAAAGGCCAAATGCTGTGCTAAGAAATCAATACTGGGTAAAACCAGATGTGGCAGCGGCCCGTTTAGGCCCACTTTTCCCTGTGGGCCACTATTGTGTATGATTTCTAACCGCCAAATGTTGACCAGGTCGTGTTGGCAGCTAGCCTCCAGACCATCACCATGGGCAGCCCCACACAGAGTGCATTAGTCAAGCCTCGAGGTGACGAAGGCATGGATGATAGTGGTGAGATCGGAGTCCAAGACATATGGACGGAGGCACTTCACCAGATGTAATTGGCAAAAGATACTCCTGGCCACAGCCGACACCTGTAAATCCATGCGTAGCTATGAATCCAGAAGCACCCCCAGGCTCTGTACCTTGGAAACCAGTGAAGGGCGGACAGCCCCAATAATGGGAGTTTCTCCTTCCCCCACATCACCGACCTCACCCATAAGCACCACGTGTGTCTTATCGGGATTAAGCTTCAATCGGCTCGACCTCATCCAATCCCGCACAGCAGCCAAACGCTGGGACAGGAACGAGACTGCAGGGCCTGGGTTAGTTGAAAAAGAGAGGCACAACTGCATCATCAGCATACTGATGACAACAAACCCCCCAGCTACGAATGACCTCGGCAGCATATACACATTGAATAAGAGAGGGGGCAGAATAGAGCCCTGCGGGACCCGACACAGAAGGTCCCCAGGGGTCAATGTACAGTCCTCTAACACTACTCGTTGAGATCTACGTGCTAGGTAGAAACAGAACCACTGTAAACAGAAACGTGTTAGGTAGAAACAGAACCACTGCCCTCCACCCCAGGCAGGTCCCGCAGGCGGTCACCAACATCTCATGATTCACAGTATCAAAAGCTGCTGATAGTTTCAGTAGAACCAGCAGGGTCGTATGACCCTTATCTAGTTCCACGAGGAGGTCATCAACCAAGGCCACCAGTACAGTCTCCATGCCACAACCTGGATGGAAGCTGGGCTGTGAGGGATCAAGAGAACTGATGCGATTTGGATGCGCCAGAAGCTGCTTGCTGTAACCACACCCCTGTTGACTCAGGATTGACTCCTATCTGTATATAAGGCTGCCTAGCTTCCACGGGAAGCTAAGTGTAGCAATAAATTGGACTTCCTGTGTCTGCCTTTCTGCTGCTCAGTCTTTCCTCCGATTCCGGCCCATCCTCCTGCTTGTGTTCTAGCCCTGCTTATGTTCTAACCATGTTTGTCCACCACCTGTTCCTCGGTTTGCACTCTAGCCCTTGGCCTCCATTCTTGCTTAGTCTCAGCCCTGTCATGTATCAGACTGCTCTTTCTGGTTCTTACCTTCTGACTCATCTTGCTACTCAGATTGTCCCTTGGTTTGGTTCTTCAGCTCAGACTGATCTCCTGGAACTTGACTCCCAGCTCTGCTTGACTTTGCCTGGGACTGATTCCAAGGTCACTTACCAATTGGACTTCATCCTGTCTGCACTCTCAACAAGCAGGGCCCTGACATTCACATAGAGCCCTTTGTTATAATCTGTCAGCCACTTATTCTCCTGGAGCAGTGCTATTATAAAAGTTTGAAGAACATGAGTGATAAAGGCTTTGCAACAGAAAACTCTATGGTTAATACATTATTATTTTTTAAAAAAACAACCCTAAGAATAGCAAATTTTTCACATAAAAAAATATCAATTCAATTTTTTATTCATTTGCCAATAAATGCAACTGTTTTTAGTTGCTTACCATGCTGCCCACGCATTCCATTTACAAATCATGGTCTCTGAAAATACATATTAAGTATTTCAATAACTGTTTCATAATTTCCCAATGCATTCACACCAGGCTTCCTTGCCTGCAATCTACATAAAGTGCATGTTAACGGCTATAACTGGTGAACTAAGCAGCATTTCCAAGGTCCCAGACACATCCCAGAAATCCAGGTCAAAAGGAGTAACTTTCAAAACTGTGCACAATGAAACTTGAGTTCAAACTCCATTGAGACAGACTTCTACTGATGCCTCTAGTGTTTATATTATTTACTTTCTTTGTATCTCATGGCAATTAAAACAAATGCCGTTTAAAATGTTTGGAAACCAAATCGGTTTTCCTCATCATGACCTTGTAACTGAAGATGCCTTTGCAGTACACTGACAAAGCCTTTGCGGAGCAGTGTAGTCTATGAAAGGGATATCTGGCACAGACCTCTGCTCCTTTCGATACCTGTTCATTTGTGTGTGTATCGTTATTGAAACAGGGATTTCATTAACTCTCTTAAGGGACCTTCTTGCATTACAGAATTAACTGATTTCCATTTCAGGAAAGAATATAACTTAACACTGGAGATTGATTTGTGTATGGCTTGCACAGGCAGGGACCACATGGATTTTCTGCCATTTGTCAAGGGAAAATCTTGTACAAAGAGAGTGCTGCTACCCATTTTAACATAAATTCCTGGAAGGATTTTCACACCTAATGCATGTGTTAAATTTGATTTTCAGTTTGTCAACTGCCAGGACTCCCTAGCTACATCTGCAATTTTGCAGGCACAATTTATATTGTTGAGATATGTAAGAACCTTACTTCTTCATGCAAGCAGGTGTAGTACCTACATATCTCAATGATAAACTCATACATACGCTATAACAGAAACAAAAGAACAAAGTGTTATCCGTTTAAATGGCTAAGCATAATGTGTAAAATCATTACTCTGTTGAAGTCAGTAGGAAGACTGACCCCCACACATTTTAAAGGGCAACAAGATCTTATCCAAAGTATCCAGAAGCCATATTTTTTTAAATAACAGTCAAGTAGCATGTGAAAAGATGCAAATGCAATATAGTCTCCAAATCCCAGTTACAGATAAAGCCATTTGGTTTGTGAGGAAGGAATCTGTAACTGTGATTTGGAGAAGGAGTGCATTGAATGAAGGAAAGGAAGAACTGGAATGTGGGGAAGGGGATATATAGCAGTGCTTCCCCTGATAAAATTGAGATTCATTTGATATGCAACATTATTGACAAGTTGGCATTTGCCTATCACTAAACTAATTCTGCCACTGAAGAAAGGGGTATTCCCTGAAATGCACTGGGGCTTGCTTTGAGATCAGGTTTTTTATATTACATGTATTTTGGCTATAGGGGTATTTTCCCATTTGCCATTGTGCCTTTTTGAATTGAGAATTTTATTTGGATCAGTTTTTTATTATATTGAATGTACAATGTGTATTTAGGAACACTGCCCCATATGTAAAAATCCTTTAATGCATTATAAGAATTAATTCTAGGAATAGCATTGTTAAATTGGGCTCAGTCTGTTTCGCCCCCCTTAATTTCTTGTGAGAGCACAATCCATTCCCTGTTGTTCATTCTCAGTTCCTGACAATAAGGCCCTTTTCACACGGGTGCGGGTTCATAGGGGGATGGGTAGGCAGCAGGTGGGTGGAGTATGCCCACGGATCCCCACCCACCTCCACCGATCTCCACACACAGAGCATTGGGCATTGGCGCCCGTTGCTTTGTGTGTGTGTGGAGGTGGAAGGAGCACGGGAGCGCACACGCACCTCCACCCACTGCCCGCAGTGTTCCCATGGGCGCCCCTCCATTCCCCCCACCCCGCCATGGTGCCCTCCCACCCACACATGGGGGGGGAGACGTCTGTGTGAAAACGGCCTAAGTGGTTACATTCCCTTAACCTACCTGGCTAACAGCTGCTAATGGGCCTATCCTCCAGAAACTTGTCCAACCCTTTCTTAAACCCAGTTTTACTACTGGCCTTGACCACATCTTCTGGCAACAAATTCCACAGCTTAATTTTGTGTTGAATGAAAAATATTTTAAAAATTTGTTTTAAATCTGCTACCCATTAATTTTATGTGTGTCCTCTAGTCCTAGTACTATTTGAGAGGGTAAATAACTGTTCCCTATTAACATGTTCTACACCACTCATGATAAATTTCTGATATCCTCTCTCAGTCGTCTTTTCTCCAAGCTGAAGAGCCCCAACCTATCCAGCCTCTCTTCATAGGGGAGCTGTTCTGTACCCCTTATCATTTTTGTTGTCCTCTGTACCTTTTCTATTTCAACTATATCTTTTTTGAGATGGCGCGACCAGAACTGAAGCCACTATTCACCATATATCAATATAGTGACATTATATTTCACTTTTAATCTCTATCTCTTTATGAATAATTCCTAACATTCTGTTTGCTTTTTTGATGGCCACCTCACACTGAGCTGAGAATTTCAATGTATTTTCCACAATGACTCCAAGATCCTTTTCCTGAGTTGTAAGTCCTAATTTAGAACCCAGCATTGTATACATACAGCTTGGGTTATTTTTTCCTATGTGCATCATTTTGCACTTGTCCACATTAAATTTCTTCGGCCACTTAGATGTCTGGTCACTCAGTCTCGCAAGATCCTCCTGCAATTTTTCACACTTCACATATGTTTGAACTAGAGGTGTGCACCAGAGACTCATGTCGTTATTTGATTTTCATTTTTGTTATTTAGATCTTTCATTTTTGTTTTTGTAAATATCAATTTTTTGTTTTCATTTTTGCTTTCGTTTTCAATTTCCATTAGTTTAAATGGAAAATACATTTTTGGCTGTAACCTTTTTGTTTTTCATTATATTTGGATGACAGATTGTCATCCAATTGACAATTGAGAGATTGTACATCCAATGGAAGGCATTATGTGTACCACATTTCAGAAAGATTAAATAAAAGAATCTGATTTTATAAGCAGTTGAATTATGTTATTTTGCCAACATCTGCATATAAATTCCTGACTAACTTATCTGTCTCCTGTCTAATGTGGATGAAACTTGGGAAGTTTATACCCCTCCCTAGGTTTACTATCTATGCCAAGTTTCAGAAGGATTGGATAAAGGGTCCTGGTGGTATAAGCAATTAATCCCTGCCATAATTCTGATCACTTCCTCACCTCCTTCAGCCTCTCCCACCAACCCCCTCCCCCTCTCCGTGCCCCTTATGCAATATGCAGGCCATTGCCCCCATGGAGTTTGCCTCCTCTCTATCCCCCCTCCTCCCCTCTGTTTTCTCCTCCTCCTCCCCTGACTCTGCCATCTCCGCTCTTAACACCTCTCTCTCCTCGACCCTTGACTCACTTGCCCCCTCTCTTCCTGCCCCGTTCGGCCCCCAAACCCCTGCCCCTGGCTCACCCCTAACATCCGCTACCTCCGCTCCTGCACCCAGGCTGCCGATTGCCTCTGGCGCAAATCCTGCTCCCTCCCTGACTTTCTCCACTACAATTCTCCCTCTCCTCGGCTATCTCCCTAGCTAGACAACGCTATTATGTCTCCAGGATCGAATCTTTCTCTCGCGACCCTCGTTGCCTCTTCTCTACTTTCAACTTCCTTCTTAAACCCCCCTACCCTCCTCCGCCCTCTTCCCTTGCTGCTCAGGATCTTGCATCATTTTTCACTTCAAAGATTGACAAGATCCGTTGGGACATTGCCTCCCACCCACCTCCTCCTCCCACTCCCGTACCTCCCCCTCCCTCCTCACATCCTTCCCTCCTGCCTCTCTCTCGGAAATCTCCGCTCTGCTCTCTTCATCCAACCCCTCCACCTGCCCCCTTAACCCAATCCCCTCCCGCCTCCTGACCTCTATTGCTCCCACTGTCACCCCCCCACTTCTACATGTCATCAATCTCTCCCTTTCCACAGGCTCCTTCCCCTCCGCTTTCAAGCATGCCACTGTCTCCCCCATCCTCAGAAAACCCACCCTGGACCCATCTAACCCCTCTAGTTACCGGCCAGTCTCCCTCCTTCCCTTTGCCTCAAAGCTTCTGGAATGTGTCGTCTACTCCCGCTGCCTGGACCTCCTCTCTGCCAACTCCTCCCTGGACCCTCTCCAATCCGGCTTCCGCCCCCTCCACTCTACTGAAACTGCCCTGGCCAAGATCACCAATGATCTACTTGTCGCTAAATCTAAGCGCCTCTACTCCATTCTTGTCCTCCTTGACCTCTCTGCTGCCTTTGACACTGTCGACCACTCGCTCCTATTGGACTCGCTTTACTCTTTGGGCTTCCGTGGCTCTGTCCTTGACTGGTTCTCCTCCTACCTCTCTGACCGCTCCTTTAAAGTCTCGCTCCCCGAGTCGAGCTCCTCCTCCCTCCCCCTTTCGGTTGGGGTCCCCCAAGGCTCTGTCCTTGGCCCTCTCCTCTTCTCTATTTACACCCTGTCCCTTGGCAAAATTATTGCCTCCCACGGATTCCAATATCATCTCTACGCTGATGACACCCAACTCTATCTTTCTACCCCCTCTCTCTCCTCTTCTGTCCACTCACGCCTCGTCAACTGCCTCTCTGATATCTCCGCCTGGATGTCCCGACGTCAACTCAAGCTCAACATGGCCAAGACCGAACTCCTCATTTTTCCTCCCTCCTCTTCCTCTCCCTCTAACCTGCCCATCTGCATCGATGGAGTCACCATCCATCCTGTTCTCCAAGCCCGTAGCTTGGGCTTCATCTTTGACACGCACCTCTCTTTTAAACCTTACATTGACTCTGTTGCCAAATCCTGCCGATTCGCCCTCCATAACATTGCTCGGATCCGCCCCTTTCTCTCTACCTCCTCGGCCAAAACCCTTGTTCATGCCATGGTTATCTCTCGCCTCGATTACTGCAACCTCCTCCTTGCTGGCCTCCCTCGCTCTCACCTGTCCCCCCTTATCGCAATCCAAAACTCCGCTGCCAAGGTCATTCACTCTGCCCGTCGCTTCGACCATGTGCAGCCTCTCCTCTTCTCTCTTCACTGGCTCCCCCTTCCTGAACATATCCTGTTTAAACTCCTGGTATTCACATTCAAAACACTCCATGACCAAGCTCCCCCTTACCTCTCGGACCTAATCTCCCTACGCACTCCTGCACATGCTCTCCGCTCCTCCTCTGTTCCCTCCCTCACTCTCCCTCCTTTCTCCTGCTCACCTAACTGCCTTCGACCATTCTCCCTCGCTGCCCCCCATGCCTGAAACTCCCTCCCTACCCACATATGCCTTGCCCCCTCCCTCCGCTCCTTCAAATCCCTCCTCAAGACCCACTTTTTCCTTGCTGCCTTTCCCAATGCCTGCTAGTCATGCCCCATATACTTACTGTCTGCCCTCCTTTGCAGACTGCTTCAACCAACCTGATTGTAACCAAGCCAAGCACACGCACCTGAGACTTCGCATCGGCTTGAATGTTTGTTGGTCTTCTCCCCTGTCTCTCCCACTGTCCCCTCTCCCTGTCTCCCCCTCCTTGTCTTTTAGATTGTAAGCCAGAGGCAGGGACCGCATCTAATTCTATGTTCTGTACAGCACCAGGTACATGACTGGCGCTATATAAATGTTTATAATAATAATAACCTACAAATGTATGTCTGATTGTAACATCTTTGTAGTCCAACCGGTGTACATTAAATTTGGCAGGGCTGTATTCACATCTTCACAATCATCTCTGCCAAACATTGGAAAGATGTGATAAAGGGTCCCAATTTTATAAGCCTGCACAGCATATGCAGAGAATGAGCCTATGCCAGGGATTTTTTGTGTCATTGTGGTATAAGATCTGTTTGTGATGGCAATTGGCCAGCAGAAATGTCAACCAAATATCCTCTTTCTATGCTGTGACCACCCAAAATTCTCTCCCCCACTTATTACTGGGAAGCTGGAAGCATCCATTTAGGAAAGAGCCAATAGAGATTCTCTTATGTCCTCTGTCACAGTGCTGCAGGATGTGATTGTGATGATAATTGGCCAGCCCGGATGTGTAAACCGTGTCTCCTGATTGCTGGGATGCTATCCCCAAAGTCCTAGTTATGTCCCTTTTATGCCTGCCTCCTGGCTGCCCACTATGCCCATCTTAAAGTCACCACTGATTGGTCCTGTAAAGCTGGAAGCATGCAGTAATTGGCCAGTAAATAAATGTGTCTGTCAGTCTGTTGGGTTGCTCCCCATTCTCCCTCCTACAGCCTCCCTCCCCCTGCCATGCCAGGTGCCCACCTCTGACTGGCACTGCATGTGCTGCTATTTATCTGAATAATGGTCTTCAAGGAGACAACATAAATTGTTTATAAAACTGGGGCCCTTTATCAAATTGTCCTGTAGTTTGTGTCAGGCCTTGGTGGCATGCCGGCTGGGTTCACAGGGGGCTGCGATGGAACCCCAGTGTGCAGGCAGCCACCCTGAAAAACAAGGGGAACCCCCTCGGACCCTTTGGGGGGGTCCCAGGGTAGCAGGGATGATGCCGCACCAGGGGGTGGGCCACAGGGAATGGTGGAGATGAAGGGTGGGGTCCAGGGAAGTTCTGCTGGCTCTCCTAGCACTGACGGGCACATGCGCACTGACCTCAGGCCCCCACAGTGCTCAGAACACCTGCATTAGCAGGCGCTTTGCTGTGGTGGGGCCTAGTGAAGAAAAGCGGAAGTCTGGCTAGACTCCGTGCCGGTAAGCTGTGCTTTGCCTGTGATACTGGCCTGGCTACACCTTGGAGCATTCTGTCCTGACTCTATACTTAGAGTGTGTGTGTGTATGACAAGGGGTGTGTGGATTGTGCTTGAGATGTGTCGAATCTTATGGTTTTTAGTTCCCTGTGTACAGACCGCTACCCTTCTCCTCCTGTGTACTTGTGGGTCCTGAGGCTCCCTTAATCTAAGCTTCCCTGTGCATCTGTGCGTTCCCCTTGTATGTCTGTGAGTTTTGGGGGTTAACCTTATGTGGCTTCCCTATGCACTCTCTGCACTGTGGTGACTTCTTCATGCCTGAGGTAGGTTTGTGGTACCTGCCTGGTTAGCAGCACCTTATGATGCTCAGGGCAGGATCCCGAAGGGTGAGTCTTTTCCTTCCCCTCCCTGCATCCTTCACAGTTTGGCAGAGATGACAGGGAAGGTGTGGGATACATTCCTGCCAAATGTCTTGTAAACAGGATAGAATATAAAAATGATACAGCCAGAAATGCATTTTCAACTTAATGGCTTATAACATCAGGACCCTTTACACAATCTTTCAGAAATTTAGCAGGATTAGTAATATTGGGGAGGGACATAATTGTTCCAGATTTCATTTAAATTGGATGGAAGATAAAGAAGTTGTAGCCAGGAATGTGTATGTAGTTTTCCTTAAAATCACAGCATTCAATTGCTTATAAAATCAGTTTCCTTTATCCAATCTTTCCAAAATCTGGTGTACATAGTACCCTCCATTGAGGTACATGTTCCCCCAAGTTTCATCAGAATTGAATAAGAAACAAAAGAGGTATAGTGGGAAATGTTTTTTTCAGTGTTTTCCCATTATTTCAAAAATGAAAATTCATTTTCATTTTTGTTTTCTTTATTATTATTTTTATTTTTGTTATTACAATTACAAAAAAGAAAATGAACATTTTAATTTTCATTATCATAACAACGAAAACTAATTGCACACCGATAGTTTGAACTACCTTGAATAACTTGGTGTTGTTTGCAAATTTGATCACCTTACTCCCCTTTCCAGATCATTAATGAATATATTAAACAACACCAGTCCCAGTATAGATCCCTGGGGTACTCTACTATTTACTTCTCTCCATTGTGAAAACAGACCATTTAGTCCTACTCTTGCTTCCTATCCTTTAGCCAGTTAACAATCCAAAATAGGACACTGCCTCCTATCCCACGACTTTTTAATTTCCTCAAGAGTCGCTCATGAGGGACCTTATCAAACTCTTTCTGAAAATCCAGTTACACTATATCAACTGGCTCCCCCTTATCCTCATGCTTGTTCACACACTCAAAAAATTCCAATAGATTAGTGAGGCACGACTTCCCGTGCTATATTCATGTTGACTCTTCCCCATTAAGCCTTATTTATCAATATGCTCCATGAGTTTTTAATATTATTTTCCACCATTTTTCCCAGCACAGATGTCAGGCTCACCAGTCTGTAGTTTCCAGGATCGCCTCTGGAGCCCTTTTTAAATATCAGCGTTGCATTTGCTCCCCTCCAGTCCTCAGGTACAGTGGCCGATTTTAGCGATAGGTTACAAATTACCAGTAGTAGGTCTGCAATTTCATATTTGAGTTCCTTCAGAACTCTGGGGTGTAAACCATCTGGTCCCAGTGATTTGTTAGTATTTGTTAGTATTTAGTTTGTCAACTTGTTCTAGAACCTCTTCTAGAGTCATGTTGATCTGTGACAGCTCTTCCGATTCACCACCTACAAAGAATAGTGCCAGTGTGGGTATTTCCCCAATATCGATAGAATAAGCAGCTGTTGACTAAAAGGCATTTTCACACAACCATGTTTCTGACCATAACTGTTCATTTAGTCCTACTCTTGTAGTCCAATTATATGTTTCACCATTTAAAGTTCTGTTTTTTTCTCAGCTCAGTCATTATTTGTAGCCTTTCCCCATTTTGTTTTTACACTCGGAGAGCAGACAAGAGTCACTATTTATTTTTATTTATTTTAAAAACTTATATGCCACCCCCTCCTGCCTCAGGCATCTCGGGCACTATGATAATATAATCTCTCCTTGTCATTTGTAGTTTCTCTCTACATTCATCACTTCAAACCAGGTTGCTGCTGAATATATACAATTTGCACAATGCACAGGACTAAGCCTCTGAAGTCCTGTCCCCGTTAGCAAAAACGTATGGCCAAGTAAAGTAGAACAGCGCTCACAAATGCTTTAGAGAGTTTTTACTTTTCTCCCCTGAACTAAATCAAATGTGCTTCTGATCTCATAAAGTCAAGGCAAGATCATTTCTAATGTTTAAATAGTGCTCTTAGTTTAGAATGAGCCAAGCTACACAGACTCAAGTTACGCATGCCAGTAGCTTGTTGGTGCCACAGCCTCAAAAATGAAATACCTCAAGAGCCAAATTATCAACTGGTAATTAATCTCCAGGGACTGTCCATAAAGAATGTCATCCTTTTTTGGCCATTTTTTAAACCCACACTTCCACCCCTCCTGTCATAGTTTGTCATAGGACCTGCCTGGGGTGGAGTTTGGATCCCATTCATTCTGGATTGGGGCCACCAGCTTCACAGCGGCAGCAGGCATATCAGAACAGGGCATGTGAGTGGTGGGTCACTGGTATTCAGGGTGTTCTGGTCCTATGTCCAGCAGCCTTCCCCCCTCCCCTCCATCATTACCATCACTGAACTGTCTATTTGCCTCCTCAGGTATGGCCTTTCACCGCTGAAGGCAAGTCTAGATCATCAGCCACAGCTTGGTATGCTGGGTGGGCAAGGCCACTGGTCAGATCCAGTGGAGGACCCAGCTGGGCCTGTCAGCACAAGCAGAAATCCGGTGGAAGGGCTGTAGCGGCATGAGATGGCATCAGCTGATGCCCAGTTTCCAGGTGCTGCACAGGGGCCCTCCACCAGATGTCATAGTCCTTCATCTGGGCAAGAATGACCTACCACAGCTAAAGGGTGTCCAATTCATTAAGAACATCAAGAGCAATGTGTGGGAGATAAAGACGCTGTTCCTATTTGCTCTTATTATTTTGACCGACCTGGTGGAACTGGAATTACTGCTGAGGAACCCCATGTTTGTTTTTATATCAAAACCACCTCTGCAGTTAGTTTGTTGGCAGTTTAGGTTAAGTACTGGACCTGAATTGCATTAGGCGATTTACCCCACCTATTGTAAATAAGATTTGGCATAATAAAGAGTGTGGCCGTTTAAAACCCTACCTTTGGTGTCCTGTCTCATTTGGGATACTCCAATTAAGAACTGCTTCTTTGCTGCCCTTATGGCCCGGCATAGGACTTCAAAAATGCTCTATGCCACAATTGATCATCTTGGGCAAGAGTACAGCACCACCAATGTGCCAACCGCCTCCCTTCACATTTCAGACATCCCAGGTCCTCCATGAACCATGGGGACCTGCGGAACCAATGCAATGGAAGTTGACACCTGGGAGCTACCTGATCAATAGCCTCCATCAACCAGCTGTTCCACAAGGCCATGAGGTCACCAATTGAGCAGCCACCGAGGTCAACAGGAAACTCCCCAAGAGAATTTTGGAACCTCTCCAGTTCTATAAGTCTCCTGGAGCGGACCATCTGAACTGGTCCCACACCCCTATGGTAAGGCAGGGGTGCTAGGATGGAGGTTGCCAGGAGGTAATGGTCCAACCGTGACAAGGATGAACACAACACCCCCCCAACCATCGAACCCTCTGCCTCAAGGTCAGTGCAGAAAACCAAATCCAGAGTGTGTCTCCACTCATGTGTCGGACACATCACCACCTGGGGCAGGCCCATGGTTGCCATGTATTCCTGCTCTTCCCCATGCAATCCCACCTCAGCATGGATATTGAAGTCCCGCAAGACAATAAGCTTAGGGGACCTCATGACCAGGTCCAAGACGGGAGCTGCTAGAGCAAACCAGGGATGCTTCTGTGCACTAGCTGAATCCCCAACCTATCCCCTGCTGGACTCTACGGTTCATCTTTAGCCAAATCAACCACAAGATGGAGACACTCTATCCCAGATTCAGCCTGTCCTGAAAACCTCAGTGCGATAAAAAACCCCTCTTGGGGGGGGATTTACTTAGTAACTTTGACAGTCTCTCTCTTGATGGCCTGGTGGACCTGTGGTACAGTATATTGACCCGAGCCATCGACACAGTGGCACCTAGGTGTCCACCCCTCTGCTGTGGCAGTGCAGTTCTTCCTGGTATACAGAAGGCTTGAGGTTGCTAAAGTGGGAGGATAGGTGATTAGAGCACAGGTAGTGCTTGACTTACGCCAAGCCAATTGACCTTGTTTTTGAAGGACTGTGCTGTGGCAGTGGTGAAGAAAGGTTAGTTTCTTTCCTGCCACCATAGCATCTGGAAACTACCGTCCAGTGCAGCTCTTCCAGGTGGTGAATAGCCTGTTAAAACTTGGCTGTCTCCACATGGGGTTAGAGTAATTGGTTACCTGCTGTGATGAGTTTGCCACCTACTTTGTAGATAAAGTTGCTCATATTTGGCATGATTTGGGATCTGCTAATTTGGGTACAGAGTCAGGCCGTTTTTACATGATCACAGTTAATCTTAATTAATTTTTAATCCAGATTCATTAATCTGTGGTTATTATTCAGGAGTAACTGTATACACAATCATTTTAAATCAGGAATAAGAATTAATCCTGATTTGCAGTGTGAACAGGTTAATCCAGATTAGGAGTTACAAGGAAGACTGAAATCCAATGGTGCAGCACACACAGATTTCAGCTTCCTTTTCCACTAAGATTTTTGGGAGTACAGTGACAGCAACAGATACAGCAGTTGTGACAAAAAGCCTTTTGCCCCTGCCCTTGCCTCCAGAGGGACCCTAGCAGGACAATGTTGCATTCCTGAATAAGGTGGGACCTGCCCTCCTTTCTCTTGTGAGCACATGGCAACACAGCCACATTCCTGACATTCCTGAACTGAGTGACTGGTTTGTCACCACATGGCGGGGCAGAGACGTTCCTGCCTTGGACTGGGTCACAGACCAGGTGACCTCCCACAAACCAATCTCAGCAGAGGGGGGATAGGACTTTAAAAGGGACAGACCGCCCCCTTCTTTGCTTTCTTGCCTCTTCCTGTCTGCTTTGACATCTACAAGATCTGGGCTTCTGGCAGATTGGAACTAAGGACTGAGCCCTATGTAAGTTACCTGTACATAGAGTTATATGCCACCAGATTGCCTGCCTGAACCAGTACAGTTTAGGCAACTGCTGATTCAAAAAGGGTCCTCGTACCCCTCAAACTGGACTCTGGGGCTTGCTCAATTACTTATCTTGCTTCTTACCCTTTTGTGCCTTTTTGTACCTGTTTAACTCTATAAGTAAAGCCTAAGCTTTTTCAGGGTGTGTGTATGTTTACCTGCAAAGAACGTCTCCCTTTGCCTGGAAGGCATAGCTACCAAAGAGGGAGAAAGTAATTCCCTCTGGCTCTTTCAGCCAAGGCAGCTTTTGACCAAGGTAAGCACCACTGGATTGCTCGAAGGGTTCTGCCTCCTGGAAGGGGGAGAACAGCAGATAAAGGTGACTAGGGTGCCTTGGGAAGCTGTGGGCTTATAAACTTCTGGGATTCACATATCCCGGGTTGTGTGGATGCCCTCTGATTTCTGGAACTCAGGTGGTGGCAGCGAAAATTAGGTTTTTCTGGGGTTTGCCAGCTGTGGGGAGGTTAGAGATTTGGATGAACACAGTGAGGTGGGTGGCTCAGCTGTATAGGGCCCCCTTGCTGCATTCCGCCACAGCAGTCACCTTGCAAAATGGAGGGGGAATTCACCTTGGCACGGTGGATTTTAAATTCAGCAGAGACTGCTGGAAAAGCTGTGGAACACCATAGAAATATGGATGACTAGAAGGGAGACATGTCTATCTGCAGCACTCTATGGCCAGGGCCCTGATTGTCCAACAATTTTTTGAAAAATTCTGTGTCCACCCCCAGTGGGTCGGCTGGTCAACCAACTTGGCCTTACTCCTCCCTCCCAATTTCCCCCCCCCCCTGGGGCTGGGTAGGGTGGGGGGTTGTTAGGGGTTTCATCCCAGCCCACAGTCCAGCAACTCACTGGTGGAGCAGCTGTGGCTATCCTCTCCCTCCTCAGCCCAGCATGCTCAGAGTTCCTGAGCAGGCCAGGCTTGGGAGAGAGATGCTGGCCTGGCTGACATCACAGAAGGTAAGCCTCTGATTGGCTTGTGTGTGGTGATGTCACCCATCAATCACCACATGCAAGACAATCAGAGGATTGCATGCAATGATTGATGGGTGACATCAGCACACATAAGCCAATCAGAGGTTTAGCTTTTGTGTCATGACCCAAGCAGGGAAATTCCGCAGGGAATTACCCTGTGGGAGGGATTCCATGCTAAATCCATAATTCATGGAAGCATGTTTCCCTCGGGATCCTGTCTATGGTGCCTGGGACTCGGTCTGGATTGACTGTCACACAATCACTAATTTGGATTGAACTTAATCTGCATTAAAATAAATTCTCGAAAACTAGGTTTCCAGAACCCAGTTCAAATTTTAAATCTGTAGTCATTAATTCAGACTAAAGTGTTCAAATAATCAACTTAATCCACATTAAGATTTGTTTAAGATTAATGCTTGTGCAAAAATAGCCTCAGAGTTTGGGATTAGGGAATTTCAGTCCTGTCCGGTTTGCTTGGATCAGCTTCAATTAGTCTCATCCACCGATGGAGGAGGTGTGCTTGGAGTAGTGTGGAGGACCAGTTGTGAATTAGATCCATAACCGACTGACTGGTGAAAGCTAGCTGGGAGACGTTGGGGCTGTTGCTGGCTGGGGTGGTCAGTGACTCCCTTTGGGAGGGCAGGGTGCCTAACGGCCTCAAAACTTTGGACATGGCACTGAGACTTTGCTTGTGACCTTGGCTGATGATCTTTGCTTGGAAATCGACAGGGCGACTGTACCATGTTGATTTTGTTAGATCTTTCAGCTGCCCTTGGTACAGTTTATCATGAGGTGGTGTTGACATGGCTGTGGGACCTGGCAGAGGTTGATGGGACTGTTCTTGAGTGGTTCCACTCATTCCTATCTGGGAGAACCCAGAAGGTGGTGATGGGCAGGGCTCATCAAACCCTTGGGAACTCCCCTGTGGGATCCCTTAGGGTTCCATCTTGTCCCCACTCCTATTCAATGTGTATATACAAGGCCCCTGGGTGAGATTGGATGGAGATTCGGAGTGAAGCGCCATCAGTATGCCGATAACACTCAACCCTCTCTCTCTCTTTCACCTGACCCAGCTCCTGTAGTCTTTTGTGCTTACCCAGTGCCTGGTTGTTGCTAGCGACTGGATGCGAGCCAATCGAAAATCTAGACAAGACCAAGGCGATGATGGTTGGTTGGCTTTGTGACCTAGAAGATATCGCAACCCCTGTTATTGATGGGGTCCAGACTCCTTTGGTCATTCAGGTTTGCAGCCTTGGGATGCTCTTGAATCTATGCTGCTCTTGCATTGCCAGGTTGTGCTGGTGGCCAGGAGTGCTTTTCAACAATTACATCTGGTGAGAAGGCTACAACCTTTTTAAAAATCAGATTTTGGATTTGGCCACCGTCATCCACGGCTTTGTAACCTTGGGCTAAACTACTTCAATGCACTCTACATTGAAGGGGCTGCCTTTGATGACTGTTCAGAAGCTACACTTGGTGGAGAACGTGGTGACAGTGGTGGCTGGTGGTTTTTGAGGCTGGTGGGGCAGCGGGTGGGTTTAACCTACCACCGGGGGCTGGCAGCCTGCCCAACGGTAGGCGAAGCCTGCCTAACACAAATTTTGAAGTTAATATGAAAGTTTACAGCCTCAGTTCCCCATGTGTAAAAAAATCTCTAAAAATGGGAAAGTACCAGAAAGTTGGGATGGGGGGGGATTAGCAGAGAGACCATTTGAAATGGCAGTAGCCATGGCCAGGCCAGGGGGGTGGAAGGGAGGAGGCACAAAATGGCCTTGATTGAGTCTGCACATGCCTGCAAACTGCAAATAAAATGCCAAGGAAACTCAAGCAGAGAAACCATTTCACAAGTCCCCAGGTCCAGCACCCAAAACCCAGAAAGCACCAGACAATTAGGGGAAAATCAGCAGTGAGTCTGCACATGCTTGCAAACTGCAAAAGGACTATTTTGAAATGCAGGGGAAGATCAAGCAGAGAAACCATTGCACAAGCTTCCAGGTTCTCCCAGCAGCAG
Organism: Sphenodon punctatus; assembly: GCA_003113815.1. Lineage (NCBI taxonomy): Eukaryota > Metazoa > Chordata > Lepidosauria > Sphenodontia > Sphenodontidae > Sphenodon > Sphenodon punctatus. The sequence goes on along the minus strand of QEPC01000841.1, from coordinate 963,410 downwards.
TAAAAGGAGTTGGGGGGGTGGGGGGAATCAGCAAAGAGACCATTTTGAAATTTAAAGCCCACCAAAAATTGCCCCAATGAATGCCCTGCCAGGTGGATGTAGGAGTCAGGCCAGGGGACAAAATTAAATTTAATCAGGTTGGGTTCAGGGGCCCAGGGGCAAGCAAAGGGGTTAAGAGACTGACATGGATGGCACCAGTTGGGTCTCTGAGGAATCAGTCTTACCGGTTCTAAGCAGGCTCAGCAGCGCCCAGTCGAGTCTGACTCTGATGATGATCTCTCTGGTTTGGTTTCTCAAAATGCCAGCAACAGTGAGGCGCATGTGGCTGGTGGTTTGTACAACACACACAGCCAGCTGATCAGGGTCTCCTCCTCCTTACTACTGCTTAGGTCGTAAATAAATTATTCATTCCTACTACTGCAGAGTGGCCAGTGACTGGCTGGTACTGAGGCAGGCTCCTCCCTGAGACCCCTTCCCCCCAGCCTGCCTCATTTCCTAGGTATCTGAAATGGGTGGTATTGATTACCGCCCAGCTACCGTCTTTTTTGGCTGAGTTCCACTCATAGGAACACAGCCTGAGCCTTGGAAGCACCCTCCTTCCTGTCCTGAGAGAGAGCCATGAAGCAGCGGGATGGCTCCCAACGCATGCACTCTCTCTCCGGACGTGGATCATGATGACCAGCCCCTACAGTGAAGTCTCCACCCCCTGCCCTGGGACCAAAAGTCTGACTGGCTGTGGCTAGGAAGGAGGAGGGTCTGGGAGGAGGAAGGTGCCTGTGGCTATATTTTGTGGAATGCGTGCAGCGCTATAATGTTGCTGCTGGCCCCGCCTCCCTCTCCCTAATGCAGCCAGTTCAGCCCCACCTTGCTGGGAGGCTCGGGGAGGGGGAGCGAGCAGAGCTGTTTGTTCTGCTGCGGCAGCTGCTACCAAGAACTGCACAGCACTGCCACCGCCTTCTCACTTCGCTCCAGTCTTTCCCCCTCGCACATACGATCTCCCCATGAACTTATTACAACAAGGGCATGCAGAAAGGCATTCTCAGTGGTTGCCCCATGATTATGGAACTCCCTTCTCTTGGAGATTCGTCTAAGAGTGCATTCCCACACACATAAACACGCTGGTGTTTGTGAATGGAGGCAACTTAAAAATGCGCCTGCATTCATTCACACCAGCATGTCATTAGTGCATTCAAGCAACTTTATAGAATGCGCTAGTGACATTCTGACTAACCTGATGCAGTGGCGGCGGCTCCATGCGGGGAAGGATGCAGCGGCGGTGGCTCCATAAGCGGCCACTAGGGGGGCCTGACAGCTCCGAGCAGGCGTAAGTCCCCACAGCCTGTTTTCAGGGGGAAGGGACGGTGGGCTTCCCCATGGGGTGTCCACCGGCCTTAGGGTTGGGAACCTCTTGTAGAATCCTTGCTTTGGGTGGGAGGATAGGTCCCCCCTTCACCATTGGGACAGGCTCTGAGTGTGAGGGCAGGAGAGTGCTTTTTATTAGCACAGCTGAGACCAGCAGCGAGGTTGGGCACTTGCAGGGTCAGTCTTTCCCAGTGATGGCCGTTATCTTACCTGGAAGGTCTCTCATGTCCGTGATTGTTTTGCTGCCCAGCTTGAGTCATAAAATGCAATGCTCACAGTATTGACAGGGATTGTCAATAGCCTGTAACCAAGCAGCAGCAAGGTTGCAGACAGAGTGGGGTGCAGTGTGAGCATGAGGAGTCGCCACCACAGGCAGAACAGCTTAATCCTAACACGCTGGCTCTGCAGTGGGGCAGACTGTGATGGGCTCTGCCAAGCAAACCCAATGCAGTGGCCAAGCTAGTCTTTCCCGCAGCACAGACTGTTGCCTGGCCCGGCTGTGGGGTGACAGGCCAGGTGTGCTGCGGTGACAGAGGGGCTGCTTGTCAGAGTTCGGGGAATTTTCCTCCCGCTCAGCAAGGCTGGACTCTGCATCCGCTGAGAAGCTCTCCCTGAAAGGGGGGTGGGGGAAGAGGATCTGAACTCTCCTGGAAGCCCCAAGCAAGAAAAGTTCAGACCGTTGAGTGGTTTGATTCTAAATTAATCACTCCCAGTTCCATTCACATTGGATCAATAGCATCTTTAATAAGTTAGAGAGGCAGACCCTGAGCGGAAAACCCACTCTGATGCTTCTGACGCCAGCCGGAGCCCCCCGCTGCTCCCAGCCACTAGAACCTTCACCAGAACCGGGAGTGAAGAGAACATGCGCAAGAGGAATGCAGCAGAAGTGTTCTTACAGCAGGAGCCGTGCGGGTGGTTGGACACACGCTTCTGTAAAGGTAGGTTTTGCTGTCCTCTTCTTGTGTTTGTTATATTTAAGCGCATGTACAGCAAATTAAGCGCATGGAGACTTTCCCACAGCATTAAATTATGCGGGGGAAAGAAACAAGCACTAATTTGCTGTATGTGGGAATGTGCTGTATCTGAGCCTGCTCATCTTCCAGAAATTATGTAAGATCTTTCTGTTTGGTCAGGCATTTGGCAGGCAAGGTTAGGGTTGGGTGGGATGGGAAGAGTTACAGAGGGTTTAGGGGATTTTTAGATGTTTTTGTATGAAGTTTTTATGTGCTTTAAGCCACTCTGAGTCTTATCGGAAAGGGTGGCATATAAATTTGAATAATATAAATAAAGTAAAATAGAAAAATTAGAAACAAGAAATTATTGGAGCATTGCACTTTGACCAATACCCCTTCCCCTCTTGTCACAACTTTGCTATCTTCCCCCCACTGCCCCCCCAGCCCTTCTTGCATGACACATTTTATGGACAGTCTTTCAGGACTCAAGTGTTACCAAACTTAGGCCTTTTTCACTTGGACATCCCTCCCCCCCACCCCCCGCTGGGTGTACGGTGTGTGTGCATGTGTGGGGAGGGGCGTCTGTGCGCACACCACCGTGGTGGGTGGGTGGATTGGTGTGCACCTGTGGAAACACCACAGGTGGTGTGTGCGCACACACACTCCTGGCGCACACCCACCTCCACCCATCACCCACCCACGAAACCATCCAACAAAATGGAGGAGGCTCCGTAGGTGGAGATGGGTGTACGCCCATGGGAAAGGGAGCACACCCACCTCCCCCACTGCCAGCGCACACCCATCCCCCCACCCAGCAGCACTATGTGAAAATGGCCTTAATCTCGAACAGAAGCTATCCTGTATATATCCAAATAGTCTAGCATAATAGGCCCCCTCCCCTAAATTTAATTTTTAAAATAATTTCTTTTCTTTGATGACTTGATATACTTAGCTGCAATCTTTTACATCTAGGATTACTTCTAGGATTTGTATTCATTGCATCCTTGCTGATTTTTTTCAGTCTGCATTTGTTCTTATATCTTAGCCTATGTATTTGCATGATTTTGAAGACTTACTTGTTGAATGTCCTTAGTGTGTAAATAAATGTAGACTGGTTAAGGAGCCTGAGTGTCACAACTTATGACTACCTGAGCTGTAAGCTAATTTACAGCATGAACCCAGCATTGAAAGAGTAGGCAATGCTCCCTGGTACAAATTCAAAAAGGGCCAATTATCTTAGGAATATAACAAATCCTTAAAGTTTGGTGGTTTTTCTCTCAAATCAGCAGGCAACTCAATAACTAATCTACATAGTGGTACATTCTTACAAATTATTATTTCATGTATAACATATGTGATGGTAAGAAAGCACAATTTTGCAATGTTTTTTGTGCGGATATTGCCCCAAAAATGTCATTTCCTGCTTAAAAGCACTAAAGTAAGCATGATTAGAGGTGTTCTGGTGACATCTTGACACTGAAGTTGACAATGTTTAAATTTTTAATCTGACATATTGTAAACTGTTAGCAGAAAATAGCAAATGCTGATGTGCTAACCTAACACATCCTTTAAGTGAAAGAAGCGGAGATCAACATGCAGACTGAAACCCAAACATGCTGACTGATGTTTGTAATATGTCAAAAGCCAGTTTATGATAAATATTCCACATCCACTAACTGAAAGGAGGATGTAGAATTTGGGGTTACTGTAATAAAGAGAATTGAGGATTTTTGTTATGCAGTGTATTCATTTCATGAAGAAACAAAGCATATTGTTGTCAGTGTCAACCCACTGCTGATTGGAAGTATAAATCCATACTGAACCTTCCCAGTGGAAACAAAAATCAGTGGTATGGACCAATCAGTTAGTCTACTTTATTCCAAACAGAACATGAGGCCATGGTCAGATTCCTCCCTATCCCACAATCCAAGAACATTGGACCCTGGATATATTTGATTTTTAAGTGTATCTAGCTTTATTTATATACATAGATCAGTCATGGATGAGAGGTGGTCACAAAGTCATGCACACCATGACTTCAGCCCCACACCAGGGATAAAGAACAATCTGTCTCAAGAATTTCCTCCAATCAGACATAAAGCAAACTCTTCTGCTGCTCTTCCAGATGCCACGCCTTGGAATTTTGCATAAGCCAAACTAACAGCTCAACAACAAAAGAAACTTGCTTTCACATTAGCACAAGTAGTTCTGTGTGCTAAAACTAGTGACGCATGGTTTCCTAAAGGGGGACAATGCTCAATGTAGGTCATTAAGATTTTCTGGCTACAAAAGGAGCCCCCATATCTTCCCTACTGCTGCACCCATTACTACAAATTTTTGGGATCACTACTTATCTTTGGGCTTTCTGCCCCTCTAACAAAATATAGTTGAGATTGCCCTGTGGAATCCAAAGTTATTGAGGAAGCACACACATGGTGATCACAAAAGCCTCTCTGTATGAAAAAAAGGCTTTAAAAGAACTTGGAAGATTACGCTAATGGCACCATCTGATAACACCTGCCATAATACATACAAGAAAACAAACGCAGTTCCTGCTGCAGCAGCCCTTAGTCATTTGAGCACTTCTCAGGTGAGTGAAGACTACTCCAGTAAAATTGCTATCAGCATATATGAAGTGCCTACCACTATACCATCGAGATGTAGACAGAATTGCATTATCGACCCCTGATGCAATCCAATCCACACACTGTACATCTGGCGTGAGAGCTGACCTGAATAAACTTGAACAGTGTACATATGCTTATCACCATGCAAATATTTCTAAGGTATCTTTGGTCCTGTAGGTAAAAACTGTCATGATAAAATAATGTCAACATACAAAAATAATTTCATATGCAATAATCCAGGAAAGAAAGAGACGAAGAAGGAAACTGCATGTAAAATTCCCATGTAGTAGTTTTCTAACATTCATAGGTGGCGTTTGTGCTTACATATGTCGTCTTGGGGCACCTTGCTGGAGGTCCCCTGGGTTTCCCGGGGGCCCACGCAAAATAGGGCATTCTCGGTGGCTGCGCTGCGCCTCTGGAATTCCCTCCCGGTGGGGGCACATCTGGTCCCGGACCTTCTGGACTTCTGCAAGAACTGCAAAACCTGGCTGTTCCGTCAGGCATTTGGCGAGGGAGAAGGGTAGGGTTGGGTGGGGCTGGGGAGGGGGTGTTTTTGCTTTTATGACTGATTATGTTTTACAATGTTTTTAAATTGTTTAATATTTTTCTATACTGTTGTTAGCTGCTCTGGGCCGCCTGTGGCGGGAAGAGCGGGATACAAATCTTGTTAATAAATAAATAATAAATAAATAAATATAACAAACAATACTACAGCCAGTTCTCTTATAATTCCCAATAGTTTGGTTTCTTCATATAGGATGCAAGCACATTATCATACAATTGGTAATTAGAAGCCAGACCTTCCAGCTATGAAACCCAGAGTTGACTAGGAACTATCAACAAAATGACAAAGACAAATTACTGAAAAGAAAGACAATCAGGGCCAGCCCCAGGGTTTGTGAGGCCATGTGCAAAGTCTTGGTGTGGGGCCTAATTTGCATAATTTCCATCCATGAACACGCAGATTTCTGTGTGGGGGGGCCCTGTGTGAATGACGCGGTGCATGCGCCCATGGTGAGTGGGGGTGCATGGGCGCCCACCTAACACACATCTCCACTCACCCCCCCACTCGTCCCCACGCATGGAACAACCAGGGGAAACGGCGGTTACTTCGTGGGTGTGGATGAGTGGGGGGTGAGTGGGGATGCGTGTGCAGCTGTGTGCATGCCCCGTCCATGCACCGGTGCGCCCATGGATCCCTCACCTGGCAGAGCCATGTAAAAATAGCCTGTGAGGAGTCACTCGATGAAGAACAGAAGGTTGCTACCTTGTAAACAAGGTTCTTTGAGATGGCTCTCAACATTCTCACAACAACCACTCTTCCAGCCCCGCATGGAATTTTTTTCTTATATTCCTAGAAAGGGTTGGAAGGAACTGTCATTCAGAGGGGGACAGTGCTTTTTATACTAGAGGAGCTCGAGACCATCATGTGGTCTGTTGTTTGAATAGGGTGACCCAGTTGTGAGAATGTTCGGAGCTATCTTGAAGAACCTTCTTTACAAGGTAACAACCTTCTGATCACATGGGGAGGAGTTGTTTGTAAACAAACAGCTTTATCTCCCAGCTGGATTGGTGTTTCAGCTGCTGCTGCAGCACTACTAGGAGGCAGAGGCAGGTGAGGGATAAGGACCGGAGCCAGGGAGAGGAGGCAGAAGAACTTATTGGGGGAGAAGCTGGCTGCATCCTGCTGCCCAGCCATGCAAGCATGGGGCCCCAGCTGGCTGCGGGACTATGTGTGGCCACACATGTGGCACATGCCTGGGGTCGGCCCTGAAGGCAATCCAGGCATAAACCAATTGAATCACTGAGTTCAAGGTGGTGGTGTGAAGAGAAATACTCAGACTGTAATTGTATTAATTCCTCTGATTAAAATTCAGTTCAGAGGCAAAAAAAAGAACAAAGAATATGTAGTTTTTAGTTAAAATTGAAGTCAAAGTTTTGGGTCTTGCAAGATTACAAATATAGATTCACTCATTTATTAGCGCAATACAGCATGACCTCATTTTGATCATTCTGGATTTTACAAAAATTCAGAGATGTCCAATTACTGATCCCCCCCAAGAGGTCACACCAGAGTCAACCAGAATTAATGAGAAATAAAGCTGGATGTCAAGAGCAACTATAACAAACAATGTGATGGCAGAACATTCAGTGGAATATGCCTGCTGGACATAAAAAGGGCTCACTCTGGCAAGAACACTAGACTGAAAAAGGAGCATTGTTCATAAGAGATACCTACAAGATATCTACAAGAAATATCTTGTACCAAGATTCAGAACCATTACCATAAAAGGTACTCTTCAAAAAGTTCCAGTACAAAATGCTTCAATTCTTTCAACAGCACATAGAAGATAAGTAAAGTATGTATTTATTGTATCAACCTTTGGTTATTACAAGGGTACATAAAATACAAAAGTACACAACCATCCCATTTGACATAATACAAAAACATCAACAACAACTCCCAAAAATTAGATAAAAAACACATCCCTCTAATCAACTTCGGGGATCTATATAAAATAGCTCTAACCTAGGCTCCATCTGGTATTCTTTTAACCAGGAAATATTAATATTACACACAAAGTAAAAGTCTAACATGGGGTAAGATACTCCCCTTCGGACCCTTAAACACACCTTGGCCCAACCACAGACCCAACAGCAGAAGCCTCTTGACCCCCATTGGATCGGTATCAGCTAATCTTTAGAAACTGCCATCTAGTTGGCATACTAACAACTGTAAACAAGGTAACGAGGGTATACTAAATTGGATTCATTCCATCAGAGCCATAACATAATTAGACCCATAGGGTGGCTCAGAAATCCTCCTCTGAGGCAACAACATCCTCCCTTACGCGGGGTAACCCTCCAGGAGCTCCAGTTCGATCCAGCCTCATTC
>QEPC01000841.1:940458-955472 GCA_003113815.1 Sphenodon punctatus | reverse complement strand
ACATTACCCAGCAACACTACTGAGGAGGAGGGAAATGTGCAAAGAAATAGCGCAAAGTAAGATTGAAAGCTGTTTATTAGTTTTATGTCTACGTTAGAAGTACTTGGAGATAAAAGTGCCAGCCCGCCACTCGGATGGCCTGGTCCCTCAGAAGAAATGGCCCTGACTGAAATAGCTGTAAACCCTGCTAGTTGGATATCCTCCAAGGCCAAAGTTTCTTGTAAAAGACAGCAGTCCCAGGACCTCAGATATGGAATAAATTCTGCATCCTGAAGTCGGGCCTTCCAGCCTGAAATATTCCAGGATGCTATTTTAAAAACAGGGCCCTGTAGCTGTCATAACCCTACACCAAGGGAAGTAGCTCCAGCTGTGTGATCCTCAGAGTTGCTTATCTCTACGACCCCCACCCCAGATAGCTCCCTTAGTTCAGAGATGCCCTTATCATTGGGGAGATCCCTCCCCAACGGGTCCAATCCCCCAGGGGGTAATAGTGGCACACTAGAGCCAATCAAATCCTCCTGGCTGGCTAAGCCCCATGAATTGCCCTCTATCAGGGGTCTCAGATGAAAAGCTCCACACCCTTCCATCCCAGTTTCCACTTCTAAAGGAGGGCAGTACATCTGTTCTTGAACTGCGGCTTTGCTGGCCTGCCCACTTGAAACCCGAGCTCTATTCCTCGCGGAGTTGGTAGACCGCAAACTACAAGAGGGGGAAACTCTGTGATCAGAAGCTAGGGGAAAAACTAGCCCCTCTTGGACCAAGGGGGGCTGATATCCCAGGTGCCTTGATGGGATAGGGCCACCCTGGAGAAAGTCCCCCGCTCACAAACTGTTGTGAGCACAATAAATCCAACTTGGACAGTAGATCAAGCCCTGGGGGGGCATGCCCTGGGGGGGCATTATTCCCTGCCCCTTTAAATTGACCAGAACAGCTAGACTGCCGGCAAAGCTGGTTAGAATACTGGCGGGGGGGCAACCCTCTGGTGACCCATATCCCCTACTCCAAAACTTTCACCATTTCCCACTGCCCCTGAACCCCCTCTATCAATTGTCCTGGCCTGTTGGATAGAGGGTAGAGAGGGTTTGGTCATCTGAGTTGAACCCTCATTGGGTTGTGGTTGGCTTAGGATCAAACTGGGCAGGTCAGGTCCATAGCATCCCAAAGTCCCCTCACCCCTATTCCCCTCATCCCTTGATGGCACTATACATCCTAAGTTGTTTCTCCTCTCTTGCTGCATGGGAGATAGAGGAACTGAGGGAGATAGGGAGGGTAAAGAGGGTAAAGGGGGATCATGGAGTTGGGGAAGGGAGTTGCTTCCCTGAGGACCCCCCGCCATCCCCCGCACCCTGGGGCGGCTCTGCCCACTGTCTTGTAAACAGGGGTCAGCAGATATTAAAACATCCCCACTAGAAGACTGGAAAGCTTTAGAAATATAAACTGATCTCTCTTCCAGAGAGGATTTGGCCACCCAGACAGCCGCAATTGACTCTGAGGAAGCAAACCCCACGTTGAGCACTTGCCTATCTCGTGTTGTCACCAACTGGTCCACTGTCGTGATATCATGCCTTGTAAATGGGAGGTATCGTAAAGTTGGGTTATGTAGCAGCAGCCGCAAATGCTCCGCTACAGCCAAGGTCGTGTTCCACACTGGGGGGCGCCACCCGAAACATGGCAGAATTGTAAAGATTAGATTTAGTGGGAGGAGACTAAAAATAGCAGCCTGATCTAATGGCCGTAGGGGATGGGCGCCCGGCCCGGGACCGGTAGGGTTTGCTTCCTTCTCTATCAAAGGAGGGGGGACCTCCATTAGATCCTCTCCGGGGAGGACAGATCAGGCAGGAACGTCAGACCCCAAGGAAAACCCCTGGGGACATGCATCTAGCTCAGGTCCATACAATCGGCCAGAGCATACTGGGGATATCGGTGGTTTGATCCGAAAGTGCCCCCCCCCCCCGAAAGGACCATAAGGTCAAATTTTTCATGTATTTGATGGACTTGGGAGCACATAAATTGGATTGAATCAGCTGTCAGAGCTACATGATTTGTTAAGACCTCTGTCAGGGGGTTATAATGAACTCCATGACCATCCTGGCAGTGGGTGTGGGGGGAACTCCCAGAGCGATGGATATCTGGGGTAGAGTGGGATGAAGAGGGGGCAGTCTTATCATGGGGCACCAGGGAGAAAGACCGGCAAAAGGATGCTTCAGATAATACGTCCTGCTGTGCAGGCAGGTGAGCCGCAGTCCTTGGCTGTACAGCATCTACCTGAGGAAAAAAGAACTCTTAAGTGGCGTTGTTTTAAGTACTTCTGGGAAGGGAAGGGCGATCCCACCTGGGACTCCGGTCTTGATCTTTTGTTGATAGACATCCTCTCAGACCTCAACCAGGGAGGCCCGCCCTACTCCCTGGCCTGCTCCTAAGGCTACGCACACAAGGGCGCACCCTTGTATGTGCAGCCCTTAGGTGCGCTGCCCCGGCGCATGCCTCCGGTGCCGCCTCGGCAAATGAGGCTTTTAAGGTCTGGCCCCCGGTTAGGCACCGCCCCTCACAGCTGTTCCCTGGGCGCGATGATTAACTGTGCACTCCAACCAGCCTCCCCGCAGATTGTTACTGCCTTGGCAAGTGAGGCTTTTAAGTTCTGGCCCCCGGTTAGGCACCGCCCCTCACAGCTGTTCCCTGGGCGCGATGATTCACTGTGCGCTCCAGCCAGCCTCCCCGCAGATCACATAGAAGATAAAGCACCTTTACAGCTTTCACTGTTGACCTCAGTTGCTCACACGAACCCAAAAGCCTATGTCAAGTTTCTCAAGAAAAGAATTGTTGGACAGATGTTTCAATAGGGAGGACTGAGTGCTTATACATCTTCAACTCTGTTAAAACTGCATAAACTACAATCTTCCCTAGGTTTTCTCTTGATTCTCTGTGATGAAAGCAGATCAGAATTTTATGACATGTGGCTGAACTGCTGCCAGCCACACTCCCTGTCTCCCCAGCCACTTTACCTTCTAATTGAATTGCTGTGTTCATGAGCAGCAACTCAGTCCAATTGCTGAACTACTGCATTGGTGCACATGTGCATGCACAGCAATTCAATTCAATAATTGAGTTATTTATTATTATATTATTATTAATAAATATTTATATAGTGACAGCAAAGTATTTGGTGCTTTACAGTAATCAATATAGACAGGTCCCTGAACCAGTGGGCTTACAATTTAAGAGAGACAAGGAGGGGAAGCAAAAAGGAAAGGGACAGAAGAGGAAGGGACATCCACAAAGTTGCAGATGATCATGTACATGCTTAGTTTAGTTACAAGGGAGAAAGGGAACCCTAAGAAAATCAGGAAGGAGACTAAGGGAATGAGGAGCTAAGGAAAGTCTGACAGAAGAGGTAGGTTTTCAGGAGGGATTCAAAGGTAGGTAGGTGGTAGGTAGGTAACAGAATGAATACACTCAGGGAAGGAGTTTCAGGCAGCAAGGAAGAACAGGGTGGGGGGGCATTTCAAAGGCCAAGGGAGTTGTGCGCAGGCAAGGGTGGTAGCAGAGGAGGAGTGGAGCTTGCAGATGGGAATGTGGTAGAAAATGAGTGCAGAGAGAACAAAGGGGGCAAGGTCATGAAGGGTCTTGAAAGTAAGGACAAGGAGCTTGTGTTGGATGTGTTCAGGCAGAGGGAGCCAGGGGAGGGATGAGAGGAGGGCTGGACATGATTGAAGCTGTGGGCAAGATGGATGATCTTAAAAGCAGAGTTTTAAACAGAAATGTGGTGGGGGGGCGATGAGAGCAGAAGGGTCAGTAAGGAGGAGGTTTCAATAGTCAAGTTGAGAGATGACTAGAGCAAAAATAGAGTTTGGCAGTGGAAATAGTAAGGAAGGGCTGGATCTTAGCAATGCTGTGCAGGGAGAGGTGACAGAACTTAGCAACAGACTGGATTTGAGGTTTAAAGGAGAGGGAGGAGTCAAAGATAAACCCCAGGCTACACGCCTGAGGGACAGGCTGGATGGTGACCCTATTAATGGAAATGGAGGAGGAAGAGAGAGAGGAAGGGGTTTGTTTGGCAAGGGGGGGTGGGACGGGGCAGGGGAGATGAGTTCAGTTTTGGACATATTAAGTATGAGTTGGTGGAAAGACATCCAGGCAGAGATATCAAAGAGACAGTTTGTGATGCGAGACTGAACAGAGGGAGAGAGAGAGTGGGGGTGGAGAGATAGAGTTTAGTGTCATCAGCATGCAGATGATACCAGAAGCGATGAGATTCAATGGGTTGCTCAGGGATGGACTGTAAAGAGAGAAGAGAAACAGGCCAAGGGCAAAGTTTGGGGGAACTCCTACTGAGAGGGGAAGAGATGGGGAGGAAGTACCAGCAAGAGACGTTGAAGGAGAGGCTGGAGAGAGAGGAAGAGAACCAGTTGAGGGCTGAGCCCCGCAAACCAAGAGATCGAAGCGAGTCAAGGAGGAGGGTCAAAGCGCCAAAGGCAGCAGAGAGATCAAGCAGAACAAGAGGTCACTGGATTTAGCTAAGAGAAGGTCATTGGTGATTTTGGCAAGAACAGTCTCAGTAGAGTGGAGTCGACAGGAAGCCAGACTGAAGGGGGTTGAGAGGACATGTTCCAGGAGTTTGGAAGCAAACGGAAGGAGAGAGATGCATTGCATATGCACAGCAATTCAATTAGAAGGCAAAGTGGCTGGGGAAGCATGAAGCTGAAAGTCTTTTTCTCCCCACGTCTCTCTGAGGGGCCTTGGGCTGCAGAGACTCAAGCCCAACCCAGCTTATCAGAATGGCTTGGAAGTGCTCTTCTCAGCGATCCCAAGCCAATCAGGGCACAGAGGAACTCCCTTCCCGCCTTCCCTTTCCTGAAGAGATAGGTGGGAGGGAATAGAAGACCGAGGAGCAGTTTGGACCAGTTTGGAGGCTGCTACACCACAGAGCAGACAGTATTTTTCTATTTTGGGTAAGAATATTTTTTAATCCATCCCCCTTTTTGGTTTTATTTGATTTTTTCTGAGTTTTTCTGCTCTTTGCTGTAGTACAGCTCCTTTGAAATATGCTCCTCTTCCCCATGTGATCTGATGTTTAAAAAGCTTTTTTGCGTGCATGCTTTTGATTGGTTTGATGTTTAAAATGGCTTGGATATTTGTCTTGTGGGTTTATTTGCTGACTTGTTATATTCAGTCTTTCAGCTGCAGTGTGAAAGGTTTACATGCAACATTGTGTGGTTTTATGATGTTTCTGAAAGGGGAAAATAGTGCTGCTCTTTTTCCTTTTGCAGTCCCTTTGAATCCCCCCTCCTCCCTCCTCTCTCCCTGAGTGATCTGATGTTACTGGGAATCTCAGAATTTCAAGGATGTTTCCATGTTTTTTTCTTGTTCCTTGGCCTGGGAGCTTGTAAAGATGACACTTGAAGTGCTATATAAATGCTCAGTAATAATAGGTATTATGGCCTCTAATTGCCTGTAGCTTTCAGATACCAAAATGTTTGCTGGAATTGTACCTCGACTAAGATACTCTCCTTCTGTTTGGAGTTCTACTGTTTTTGAGGACTGAGCCACACTGCTGTACCCAGGGCTTTTTATTTTGAGTGATAACAGACGTGACAGCACCACTACAGCAACCTGTCCCAGACATGGCAGACAACAGACATGGTCAAAATCGGGTTTGAATCAGGATGGTCAGGATCAGGTGAACAAATGTGCACACGGCCGGGCTGCCAAAGAGAGCGGGAAGCCGCACAAATGTGAGGCTGGCCGGCGCTGCACCTGCACTGTATTCAGTGCCCCACCCCCACCATGATGGGCAGCCATGGCAGCCAATAATGTCCACCATGGGGACTGACCATGGTGGACCTGATCTGGACCAAGTCACAGCAGGCCATAACAAACACTGTGGCCTGCTGTAGCCTGCTTTGGCCAGATCAGGTGGATGGTAGCCTGGACTGTGACCCCATAGGTCTCTGGGATCACAGTCCAGGTTCGCTGTTAACACACCTGGGAATAATCTTTGGCAGCATCTGGCAGTGCAAAACTAATGCGACGGTGGCCCACTGGCCACAGCAGGCCTAAGCAGGCCACCGTCACATTTATTAACATCGTCTATCTGCTGCAGAGTTGCCATTCAGCCCTGTCCTTGCAGGCAAGCTGTCGCTGGGTTATACTTTTAAGTGTCACTTTGGAACAGGTATATATAAAGAGAGGGAGAAGTGAAATAATGGACTATGTTCTTAGAGGGAAAAGGTGTAAGGGAAGGACAGCAGGCCAGAGGGGAAGGGCTGGTCTGAAGTGAGGCATTAGAAATGTAGCACCATCAGTGTGGCCCAGTAGCTAAGCTTTAAGACTACTATAGTGTTTCCTAAAGCATTCTACCCCATGTTCCTGTGCAAGTGAATGTTACTGTTCATGCCCTCCTCTCTCCCAACTGCAGCTGAGAGGGAACTGTTTGGGTTCTTTCATGCATACTAAGATTGAGGTTCATTGTCACGCTGAGAATTTCCCACAGTTGGACATTTACAAGACTTTTCTCTTGCATGGTGAATTCTCTGATGTTCCTACTGGGGACTGGGATTATCCTGTAACGTTTCCTAGTCAGGGCAAATGTAAGGTTTCTCTCCTGCATGGATTCTCTGATGTATAGCGAGTGCCCCAACTTCTCTTGAAGCATTCCTCACACTTCTGGCAGGCACAGGGTTTTTCTGCTGTGTGGATTCTTATTTTTAAAATAGCAAATTTTAAAAGTAAATCACACATACATGTAATGTCCCTTTACCTAAAATGAACTTGAGCCATTGAACTGTCAATTTTCTTTTCTACCACCTGGCCAAGAGGAACAATTGCTTGTTTCCCATTTTTAATTTGCTCTCAGAATTTTGCATTTTGCTCACAATTGCATGAAACCAATATCATGTAATCTTTAGATCTGCATTCATTGTATATCCCATTGTAATGTGTGAAATTTTAATGGTGGTCCCACACTCAGTGGCCTTAGCCCCCCACCCACCCAACCCCAAAGTCTATCAGCCACTACTAATTTATCAACTAATATTTCATAAAGGTTATTTCCAAGATGTGACAGTTAGTGGGAAATGTTGATTTTATACTGGTGGCCACTGTTTAATGCATATGTTCTTCCAGTAAAAATATAAAAGAGAAGATTTAGATAGGCTCCTATCCTGAAGGTCCTTGATGGGATTATGTCTGTATAAGAGTTTATAGGATTGGGCCCTTATGATGTGCAGCTGAAGCTATTCATCCGCTTCAGAGAGAAAAGCTATCCTTTTGTACTTTTGCAAATCTGAATGCAAGTGTATATAGTCTTGACAAGTTTATTTGCAGAATGATCAGAGGGGTATATAGTTTATAACATGCATTTAAAAATCTATGAAAGAATGCATAGAGTTCAGCAGCTGGACAAATATACTACAGGCAGTTCATTATGTCCCTGAACCTGCAAATCCTATTAACAGGGCAGAGGAGACACAAGGAAGTGGCACTCTTTTACAACTGCATGTGAGTTGGGTACCAGTTAAGTACAAAGTATAGTCCTTCACATTGTGTGGCAGTAAATTTCAAGTTCCTTCCATGCCAGTTCTTACTTGTAAATGTAAAAAAATAGTTGGGGGATGAGTGAGGAACCAGTGCATGACTGAAGTAACACAGGATTAAGCACCTTCTTCGTCATGTTAATGAGGCATTTAACTAAGCATGACCCTTTTAGCCCTTAATCCAAATACTAGACAAAAGTAAGTTAGCACCCATATAGTAGCACTCTCATTAGCACAGCAGCTCAACAAATCCTCTGCAACAAATCACACAAAGATTTGAAAGTTCATGGCCTGCATGAAATACACAAAATGGTTCTGTTTATCTACCTGGATTTATACACTGGCTATCACTTAACTTTTAAAGTTGCCCTTCCCACTATTTTTAAAATCTGCTGTCACACATGCAGAACTCTGCACTCGCATATATATTTTTACTTATAAGTTATAGCCCTTTCAAAAGATAATGTTACATTTCACATTATAGTCTTTTGTTGTTGTACTGGAAATATTTACGGTAGCACATAGTAACTTCATGGTATCGGAGAGAAATATTTTAGTTTAAATCACTCATTTATGTTTCTTACCTATTTCAGACTTTTGTGTGGTTTATGGTTTCATAAGTCAGTGGATTAGAACAATGGTCTAGATCCAGCCCAGAATACTATTTCCAACAGTGGTCCACAGCAGATGTTTTAGAGGGAGCCACAGGGCAATTAAGCATTCATCCATTTCCTACTGCCAGAAGCCAGAGGTAGAGGGACACTGACCATGAGGCTGAATCTCCTGACCATCTTGGCTAATAACTGTTGAAGGACCTATCTCCATGAATTTGTCTACTTCTTTTCTAAACTGCTTTTACTACTGGCCATCACAATATTCCATGGCAATGAACCCCACAAGTCAATCATTCACCCTATGAAAAACTGCCCATATAACATGGGGTAAAAACAGATGGGATGATGGCTCGTGTTGGCCCAGGACTTACTCACTTATCTGTTTCCCTGCCACCAGATGTTGGTCTGCGACTGCCCCCGGGTGAGTAGGCGGTTGGCCTGGGATGTGCCCTGGGCTCAATTCCAGGTGACAAACCCAGGCCAAGGGCTGTCCATGTGGGCCTGTGCATTTGTTCGGTGCCAGGGGTGGCTGACGTTTCCCGCACCAGGCAAGCTGGGCAGGTACCTTGGTGCTGGAGCTTCTCTTTTCACCCATGATCATCTTAGTCCCTGTAGGACTAAGCCCAGGTTTGTGGGTAAGCTGCTGCAAGGAGCAGTCCTTGGTGAGAGACAAGCATCTGCTCCTTTAAAGGGTTGGATGGCTTATAACTCAAAATGGCTGATGGCGGATTTTCCTCAGCAGGGAGCAGAGGGGAGGTTGCTAGCTAGCAGAGAACAATAGCCAGTATTTAAGACTGAGACAGAGCTCAGTCAGAGGACCACCTGAAAGAGACAGGGCGAAGAGCTTCCCTCAGGGAAAAGGACTTCCCTGAGGGAGGAGGAGCCAAGCAAAAGGGCCAAAATATTGGAGCTCAAACCCAAGGGCCCTACTGTACCAAGGGCCTCCTTGGAGATAGTTGTCAAGGGGTCAGAACAGAAAAGCCACAAAGAGCTAGGAATCTAAAGGCCAGAAGAGTTGGGAACACTATAGGCTAGACAGAGATTGGAGCTAAGAGGAAGGTTTACTGCCCCTCATCTAAGGAAGACCCCAGCCTGTGGGGACTGGGTTGGAAAAGTTGTTTGTCTGGACTGTTATATTATGGTTGTTGGGAACTTAGCACTTCAGATAAAGAGTACCATGGGTGAAGAAACCAGAGTGTTGCTTGTGTTTGGTCAGGATCTTGAAAGGATTCACAATCTGTTAGGCCCACCATGTCTCAGTGCTTTCTTTAGTTTATTTTAAACAACCTGCCCGTTAATTTCTTCAGGTACCCCCAGTTTTTGTATTTTGTGAAAAGATAAACAGCAGTCCCCTGTTCACTATCTCCACGGTGTTAACGAACTTTTATACCTCTACCACACCCCCTTCAGTCATCTCTTTAGTAAGCTGAAGAGTTCTAATCTTTTTCAAAAGGAAGCTATTTCATCTCTCGGATCACCTGTTCCCTCCTCTGTTACTTTACTTTCCCAGTTCTATTTCTGTTTATCTTCTTTTCCTTTATAGTGCCCCTATAGAAAGTTGCTGTGGCGGATTTTTGTTATTTTTAAAAAAATCCTTCCTACAAGAATGTTGAATTTAATTACAATATGATCACTTAACAAAGGGTGTTTTTAGACAAGCGCTGTTAGGGCTTACCATCGGCTTCAGCAAGCAAGGGCAGGGCACTCTCCAAGCTGCAGGGGGAAGAGAGGTGTGACAGCCCTGTTTCTGGGTGCTGGGATGCTACAGCACCGTGGCGCCCAGGCAACCAGAAGTGTGCCGATGTTAGATGCACTGGGGCAGGGCCCCGGCTCCTAGGCCGCAGCCACAAATATCGCCAACAGGACTGCAGTGCCCTGCCGGTGATCTTAGGAGAAATTGGCCCCTCCTTGCTTGAATCTGCATGCAACACCCTGTAAGCTAAGTAGAAGGAAAGAGTCTGAGAGTGACTGGGTGAGTGAGTGAGTGCTTGCAAGAGTGGGTGTGTCTGTGTATCATACTAGAGTCAGGGGTCAAAGCCCTCCTAACACCCCCCCCCTTCCAGCACCTAGGAGTGACTTCCCGTGTGTCTGATACGCTACCCAAGTGAACCCCTGTATATTTACCTGGGCCCCTGCTCTCCCCTCACCAGTGACTAGTTGTGCGAGTGTCTTCCCATCTTGTCCTTTCCCCCCAAATCTGTGTGTGTATACGTGGAGCAGAGGTCATGCTGAGGTTGGAAAAGGATGCCCCCTTTTCCTCCACTATGATGATCCGGGTTGCCTCCTTATAGGAGGAAAGTCCTTATAAGACCTTGAGGGGCTACTAACACCGAAGGGCGACTCTTGAGTAGGAGAAAGGAAGAGTGAGGGTATCCCTTCAGAGCATAGGCCCTTGAATCCCTGTGTTGTCTCCCCACCCCCTCCATGACAAGCACCTCCCCACCAATTACCCAGCCATCACCCACCATTATGCAGGATGTAGGGCAAAACTGGTGCCCTATGCAGCGCTGCAACATGCATGATCTCTCGGTGGCATTTGATACCATTGATCATAAGTTGTTGGTGACTTAGTTGTGGGACCGAGACGGAGTGGGCAGCACTGTTCTTGAAAGGTGCCACTCTTTCCTGGCCAGGAGAACTCAACATGTGGTGCTGGGCTATTGTTCATCTTCTCCCTGGGACCTCACGTGTGGAATCCTGCAAGGCTCCATCTTATCCCCTCTCTTGTTCAACATGTACATGCAGCCTTTGGGAGAGGTCGTTAGATGATTCGACCCAACTGTACCTTTTTCATCACACCCAGGCTTGGCAGTCTTGGTGCTTATCTGGTGTTTGTTAGCTGTGGATGAGGGCGAGCCGCCTGAAGTTGAATCCCGACAAGACGGAGATGATGGTTGTGGAGAAAGCCAGGGGAGTGATGGCCCCCATCATAGATGGGGTCCGTCCCCCCAGTGTCTCAGGTCTGTAGTCTGGGTGTGCTCCTAGACCCACAACTCTGCATGGATGTCCAGGTGGCGGCTGTAGCAAAGGGTGCATTTCGCCAGATACATCTGGTGTGATGGCTTAAGCCATGTGTCTCAGACACGGACCTTGCCACTATCATCCATGCTTTAATTACCTCAAGATTGGATTACTGTAATGTGCTCTACATGAGGCTACCCTTGATGACAGTCTGGAGACTGCAGCTGGTGCAGAATGCAGTGGCTCATCTCCTTAGGGGGATGAGCTGTCATGAGTATATTACACCAGTGCTCCATTCTCTGCACTGACTGCTGATAGTTTCCCGAGCCCAATTCAAGGTGTTGGTTTTGACCTTTAAAGCCCTAAACAGCTTGGGCCCCACTTATCTGCAGGAACACCTCATCCTCTGGGTCCTGGCTCAGCCTCTGCAGTCAGCTGGGGGTGCCCTCCTTGAGGTTCCCCGGGTGTCAACCATGAGGAGGGTGTTCTCGGTGACCGCACTGTGGTTGTGGAACAACCTCCTATTGGAGGTCTGCCTGTCCTCAGACCGTCTCTCTTTCCATAGACAGTGTAAGACCTGGCTGTTCTGCCAGGCCTTTGGGGCGGGAGATGGGTGGGGGGTTGGGATGGTGTGTTTTGCTCTGCCAGGGTTTTTAATGTTTTATGGTTTTAATCCACATCCACATTTATTTATACCCCGCTCTCTCTCGACAACGATTCGAGGCGGCTTACAACATAACATATACATTCCGGGTTTTTAACTCGACGCAGGGAACCCGACTAGAAATACAATAATACATAATACATAATAACAGTTTCTCAATCCCCCCCCCCCAACCTAGCTGAAAAACAATCCACATCAAACGCACTCTCTATTCCCAGCTCTCACCTGGAAACACCAACCAGCGCCACTCCTCTCTCACAGGAAGCAACTGGTCCCACCACCTTCTCCTTCAGCCCACACAGCTATTCCCAAAAAGATACAAGACCCCCCAAACATTTCCGCCTCCGCCTCATTGCCCAGCCGAAGGGCACGGCCAAAGGGCAGGCCCCTTCGGCACGTGCCCCTGGCACGCGCCTCCGGCACGACCTACGCCTATTCCTGATGATAAGGGAAGCATCCTGGCCCCAGCTGCATCAAAGCCCCGCCCCCGCAAGGGTGGGGGGGAGGGAGAGGGAGTCCCCAAACCTCCAGCTCTCCTCACCGAGTTCCCCCGCCCCCACAACCCCCAATAATCACCAGTTTGTAGTTCAGGGGGGGTCAGGGGAGATGGTCTCGTCCCTGCAAGCTGCCTTCTTTCTCCAGTCTGTACTGCCATCACCTCTCAAAACCTGCCAGGGTTTTTAATGTTTTATGGTTTTAATTGTTTTATTGACGGTCTTTATGATGCTGTGAGCAGCCCCAAGATGTGTGAGCAGGAGGTGGCAGCATAGAAATGTGAGGTAAATAAATAAATAAAAATAGATGATGGGTTGTGAAACATTTGTCTAAAAACAGCCTGAGTGGTTCAACTCTTGGACCAGACCCTGTGCTGGAGTTGTCTTTCATTTTAGTTACTCTGAGGAGGAGTCACTTATTGTAACTAAAATTTATGTCTGTATTGCATCCTGAAGTGTCATTTACCCAGTTACTACAGCCCTTTTCACACAGACACTCTAACACCAATAAAATGGGTGTTACATTTTTATTATACATGTTGCAGGGCTGTAGGTGTGTTGTATGGGTGCCCTGCAACATGTGTAATAAAAATGTAACACCCATTTTATCAGTGTTAAGAGTGTGTGTGAAAAGGGCCTTTGAGGATAATTTAAATCACCCATTATTATTGTGTTGGCTCTTTTGGCAACCTCTCCAATATCCTTTAGCACTTAATAGTAACTATCACCAGCCTGATCAGGTGGCTGCCAGTATAGCCTTTCTCCTCCATTCTTTATGTTTAGGCATGGAATTGCTGTCCATACAACATGTATGGTATAGTCAGTTTCATTTAAAAATGTCCAGTATTCACTTATGTAGCAGGGAAGATTTATTCCCTCCACTGCAGGAATTCTAGGGTGAAATTCTATGCCCTCTACCATACAAAAGGTCTGAAAAGGTTATTACAGTGGCATTCTTTTGTTTTGCCTGCAGATCAGTCTTATTCCCATTTGCTCTAAACTGTCATCCGTCGCTGCCATGGATGGGGGCTCAGGGCCCTGTGGCGGTGAGAACAGGCTTCCACTTCTCAGGTGCTGGCGGCGGTGCCGGGCCCTGCCACCGCAGCACATCCTGAGGCTCCTCCCCCTGACCAAATTGCCACGGTGGCCCTGCCGGTGCGGCAGCACCAGGGCGGGGCAGGCCTCAGTAGAGTGGAAACAGCTCTGTGCAGCTTGCGGCGTGACAGGGGGCGGGGCCTTCATGATATAAGCCCAGCATGGGGACAGCCCCAGTTCTGGTGAATAGATTGAGACCGGCCGCCTGACAGATAAGCGACGTGTGTCTTATTGTGTTTGTGGCAGTGTTTGTGTGGTGCTTGTGGTAACCTTCCCCTCCTGTTCCCCCTGAAGAGCTATAGTGGTATGAGCGTGTGTGGGTGAGTGAGCGGGTGCGGGAGTGCTTGGAGTTGAGAGGGTGCATTCCCTTCCTTCCCCTTTCCCCTCCTCCACAAGCAGGTTCTTTCTCTTTCCTTGTCCCTGGGTCCCTCTTGCGGTTCTCCTGCACTGCTCTACCCCAGACTCTTCCTGGCCCCTTTTGAGTGTGACATGCGAGTGTGAATGGGTGTGGAACTTGTTCTCCTTCAGTTCTCCTTGCCCTATGATGATAGGGGCCTGGTATCTGTGAGACCCCGTGGCCCATTCTCTATCCTGATGGGCAGTGAGCCTCTGATTGTGCGCATCCCTGGGAGAACTCGGGGTCAAGATGTGTGGGTGCCATGTGGAGTAGGGATGGGTGAACGTGGTTCAGCAGTTTGGGCCAAACTTGAATAGTTTGGTTGACCGAACCAAACATGTGAACCGAACTCAAATTCGAACGTTGGTTTGGATGCGTTCAGAATTGAATTTCCATTGGTTTAAATGGAAAACACATTATAGCTGTAACGTATTTATTTTTTATGCTATGTGGCTGAACATTGGATTGCCTATACCTCCAATAGAAAGCATTATGTGTACCAAATTTCAAAATGATTGGATAAAGGAATCCTATTTTAGAAGCAGTTGAATTATTGTATTTTGCAATATTCTACATATACATTCTTAGCTGTAACTTCTTTGCCTCACATATAATGTAAGCGAAACTTGTCCATTTTATTCCCCTTCCCATATTTACTATTTTTACCAAATTTCAGAAGGATTGGAAAAAGGGTATGGGTGGTATAAGCAATTCACATATAAATGTATGTCTGACTATAACATCTTTGTAGTCCAACCAGTGTACATGAAATTTGGCAGGGGTATATATTACACTTTCATGATCATCTCTGCCAAATATCAGAAAGGTTTTATAAAGGGTCCTGATTTTATATGCCTGTACAACATATGTAGAGAAGGGGCCTATGCCTGGGATTCTCTTATGTCACTGTGGTATAAGATTGGTTTATGAGGCAAATTGGCCAACAGAAATGTCAACCAAATATCCTCATTCTGTGTTGGGACCATCCCAACATATCTCCCCCACTTGTTTCTGGGAAGTCAGAAGCATCTGTTTAGGAAAGAGTCAATAGAGATTCTCTTTGTGATGATAATTGGCCAGCCTGGATGTGTTTAAACTATGTCTCCTGACTGCTGGGATGCTATCTCAGAAGTCCCAATTATGTTGCTTATGCCCGCCTCAGGGCCGCCCCCTATGCCCACCTCGAAGCCACTACCAATTGGTCCTGTAAAGCTAGAAGCTTGCAGTAATGTGTTTGGCCATTGAATGTGTCTGTCA
>QEPC01000841.1:899075-939647 GCA_003113815.1 Sphenodon punctatus | reverse complement strand
CCCCCCCCCCGACATAAACCCTCTTTGCACAGTCCTGGCAGCATATGGAGGTCGTAACAAGGACAACATAGACTACCTTTACAATTATTTTAAGATGCCTTTGTACTTCCAATGCAATATAAAAGAGCCTTAGGTACATATAGTGTTGGCTGTATGTGTAAAGTCTTGGTGCCACTAAGTCAATAGAAGTTATGCCACTGATTGTCAGAAACCAAGATTTCACCCTACTTGACTAAAGTCTCTGCATAAACAACTTTTTATCAGAGAAATTTTCTTACCTCTTTCTCCATTTGTAGTCCCTCTGCTCTGATATTTCTTTCAAATACCTCCCTTTTTTCTGTTTGTAGGTTGGATTTTCTATATACCAAGATGTAGTCAATTCGACATTTTCCATCTCTAAAATATAGCCCACTGGATTTATTTTTAGCAGGTACTCCCTGTGAAGAGAAAGTCAAAACAATTTGATGTTAAATATGCTTTGGTAATTAATTAATTACCATTCATTGCCAAGGGTCTAAGGTTTTCTATTTGAAAGGGTTGGCTGGTGGTAATTTTTTTTTAAAAACACCTTTAAATCCTTAGGACATGATATTTTGCTATTTTCTAGCATCGCATATGCAAGTACTCTTGGATTTTCTTGGTTTTGACTTCAGCATAATGGGGACTGTCATCTTGGATTTAAAAGACAAATCTTTTAAAGTAGGGTCTAAATAACATAAGGAAAAGAGACAAAGGCAGTTTTTATGTTTATTCTACTGAATTATCATTCTCCAGTAACTTCACTGGTAATCAGTAAAAACTATTGTTCTTGCACTGCTGAAAGTAAAGAAGAAAAAATGTAATGACTGGTGGTAATTTAAAATTTTTCTAGATGGCAACCCTGATCTGAAATGATGAAGCAGGATTTTTCCAAGAAACCAAATAAAGCACAAGATGGAAACAAAGGGTGAAGATTAAGAATTTAAAATATGAAGCACCTGCACACAAAAGCTAAGGAGCAATAAATAATACGATTTTTAATGATAGTGTTTAAGCCCCACTCTAGTGAACATATACAAAATCCTGGTGCGATGATTTGTTGTGTTTCATTTGGAGCACTCACAGAGGGCAGAAGATGGTATGAATGTCCCAGCATGAGGCTGGAGAGCTCTCTAGATTTATGGAACTCTTGACAACAGTTGTTGAGATTGGATTACTACCCTCATCAAGAACGCATCAAGGGTAAAAAATTTGCAAAATACTTTCCCAGAGGAGAGTCCCTTTCCATTTTAAATATGACTCCAATTTGACAGTGCAGCAACGTGTTCAATTTACCAAATGTATCTCTCAGGAACAAAGTAGAAATGCAGCAGACAAGGGCACTAAGTGTTAAGTTTGGTTCTAGTTATGAGAAAACATTTTTGTTTAAACAGGAAAATAAAAGATTAGATGCCTCAAGTCCCTCAATTCTAGTATACTAAGTTTACCACAGGATAAAAGAAAATAATTTTTAAAGAGATTTCCCTTGCTAAAACACTGGCTCTATAACACTGCTCGGTGGAAACATGTTACAGCTTCCTGTGGGTCAAGTGAAAAAGGTGAGAAAAATACCTTTAAAATATATCAAATGTTGTATTGATAAAATGCTTCAATCATATACAACACTGAACATTATTGTTTTAATTTTCCTTATGAAACAACCATTTTGGGAGGCCAGAAAAAAAACAAACTGCAGAAAAATATTTAACTAACAAAATGGTGAAGGAGAATCTTTGAAGACTATAGAGCAGATTCTGCCTCCATCCCAACTCTTGTACAACAATTCATAGGGGGAGAGGGGCCTGCGACAGATTTGTTCCAGCACATTCCTTGCGTGGGTGTCTTTGCCTCAGTTTCCCCCTAACCAGGCATCAAACTTAGAATTCCTTCAGTTTAGCAACTTTATTGCACAGTTCTTAAATACTTCATATTTCCCCATTTAGTGCAGGGCTCCACCCAGGGCTCCTTCTGGCAGTGGACTCAGTCCTTCCAAAAACACAACAGAAACATAGAACCTTAACAAAAACCCCATCCCCAGGGATTTTCTCTCAGGCCCAGTTCACCTGCCTGGGCATGACACACTCCTTCGAGATTTCCCTGGTGATCCTCAAGGTAGGCTCCCAGCCTTAAATATACAGGGCTTCTTGTCACCTGACCAGCCCCAACCAATCATGGGTCCAATTAGCCATAGCAGCTTCACATGGGCTTCTGAAAGCCCTTTGATTTACCAGGAGCCAGGCATCAGGGCCAGAGGCCCCTTGGAGCAAGTGCAAGTGAGGCACTCCAGCTCACCCTGCTACAAGTAGGGCTGAGAAACATACTTGACCCTGCCAGGGTGTAAATCCCCACAATCCCAGTCCCACACACTATTTCTTCCCTACGGTGCTATTTTATTTAAAAAGTGTTGAGTCTCAACAATCAATCCAAACAAAATTAAACACTCAGACCACTTTTACATGAGGCGCTTAGAAGCACCTCTGGAGTCCCGTATTCAAGAGGAAAGCTGTGTGTAGGGTGTTTACATGCTCTGCACGCTACCGGAAGTGACGTGCTGGCCATTCTCTTCAGCAGTGGCAGCTGCAGACGCGGGGCTTTCAAGAGGCGCATTCTGTAGAACTCAGAGTGGCCTCAGAGTTCACTCCCTAGGCTGGGGTCTTTTTCAGTATGAAGCAACCCTTTCCTTGGGCTTGCAACCTATGTAGCCAAGTCCATCGCTGGGCTCCCAGTCCCAAGGCATTCTTCAATGACAACTTCCCTCATAAGGTTGTCACCTCTTGCAGGTTTTTTGACCAGGACACTCCCATAAGTCAAAATGAGAGTGCCAGGGTCAAAACTACAAGAGGTAGCTATTTGACTGCTTCAGCTACAGCCCTGAGACTTTTTTGAACTGACCTCCCCAGACAGCTCAATCCAGTGCAGTAGGGAGTGGGTTAGCTTTCAATCTCCTGAGGTAGTTTGAGGCAAAGCTCATGCATAGAAGGAGGCACTTAGCCTCCTCACACTACCTGGTTGTGTTTTTTTCCTGAACTCTGATATGGGCTTTTATGGACCTGTATCCCAACTAGCCAGCAGTTTCCTGCCCAAGTCCAACTGGGAGTAATTAGGTCACTGAACTGGGTCTAGTGATTTCTTACTGACTCATCCTCTCATTGGGTGATTTCAGACGTTACGGGGCCCTTTGGCCCCGTACCGAAACCACTGGCTTCGTTCCCCGCCGGGGTCACCCTGTAACGCCACAACAGACGTGCCGGGGGAATCCCGGCGGGGAAACTGGGAGGGGCCGGGGCCGCGCAGTGCAACGTGCGGCCGCACAGCCCCGCCCCCTCCACGCACCCCGCCGCCCACCCTCCGAGGAGACGGGCGGGCGGCGGGCCATTGCGGCCGCCGCGTCAGGCCGGAAGCGCCGTGGCCCGGGATCCCACCGGGGATCCCGGGCCGTGGCGCGTGGCCAGACGTGACTTTTCATTGGTCCCAGCCCGGGGTCCATTTGACCACGCTTCCCGGGACCTTCCCCCGGCTAGCCCGGGAAGCGTGGTTCAAACAGACCCCATGTGGGGATTCACCGTGGCGAACATCTGGCGCCCCGCAAACAGACGTTCGAGACACAGTGACCACAGGTGGGTATTCACCGTGGTTCACCGTGATCTCGTAACGTCTGAAGACACCCATTATGTGGTGTAGGTGCTTGTCCTATGTGCTCCCTTCAACAACTCACTCCGGGTTTCTATTACAGCATGGGAATCGGTGAAAACTTCTCTTACTGTATCGTCAGGTTTTTCAGTTACCTATTTGCTCTCTATGAGTTACCCCAAGGCCTAAAGCCTTGTTAAATTAAGGATAAGAGATCAGGAGCTACAGAGTGTTCGTGAAGACATCGAATCTCAAAAGGCTTCCAACTTACTTAGCTCCTTTTCAATTCCCCCCAAGGGAGTTAGGTATTTGTATTCGCTTTCTGAATGGAAACTTAGAGTTGTCCTTTCACTTGGTAGGTTCAATGTCTTGCCTTCTGCAGTCATTGAGGACAGATATCTTAATATCCCATTCGAGCGGAGAATATGTTGGCTCTGCACCTGCAACTCTGTGGAAACCCTGCTGCACGTCGTTTTTGACTGCCCTTATTATTATGAGGTTAGGGAACAGTTACTGGCCCCTGTTGGAAATATTATTCCATCTTGTAGTCAGCATGAGATGTTAATCCATCTCTTAGCGGGCAATGATTCACCTTTTTCCTTATTGGTGGCAAAATTTTGTTATGCTGTATTCAAGGCCAGGAAACTCACAGTTATATATCTTTAGTGTGTTGGTTGATTATTGCTTTGTATTTTCATTGTATTCTTTATATTATATTTTACATTTATATATTTTATATTTTACTATTATTTTCATTTTATTCCACTTTTGTGCTCTTATTGTGATAGCTTTGGCTGACACAATAAACTTATTTGATGATGATGATGATGATGATGATGATGATGATGATGATTGATTGATTGATGATTACAGGCTGACATAAATGTTGGACATCAGCACAGGAAACATGCCAGAAGCAGGGCATATCCATAGGGCTGTTCAGTACTGAGATTCAAGGGTAGTATGTAGGCAGGGGCTTTCCTACATAAGTTACTGTAAGTTAGAACAGAGGATTCAAAATGGTAATTTAAACCCTCCTTTGCCCTTGAGGTACTCATCTCACAAGTCCTAATCAAGGGGAGGAGGGGTTTAGAGGAGCATGTGCAAAGCCCTCTCTCTACCCTGACAAACAGATGATTGGGGGAGATTGGGGGATACAGAGGAGCACACGTGCATCCCTCTCCCCACCCCGTCTCCCCAATCAGCTGTTTGTTCTGATGGGGAGAGGGGCGCGCATGCATTCCTCCCAAGCTCCCCTCCCCTAATATCCCCCAATCAGCTGTGTGTTGGGGTGGGGAGAGGGGTGTGCACATATTCCTCCCAGGTGCCCCTCCTCTGATCTTCCCCAATCAGCTGTTTGTCAGGGTGGGGAGAGGGGCGTGTGCATGCTCCTCCCAGGCTCCCCTGGCCTGCGATCAGCTGTTAGGCAGGGGTAGGAGTGCACGTGCTCCACCACTCCCCAACAGCTGTCTAGTGGCAGCCGGTCCAATCCTGTAGTACAGCAGGAGTCGGAGCATTCAGCCCCACGTGGCTGGCTTCTTGGCCCACCACAGGGCATGAAGGATGGCCGCAGGGGAGGGTCAGCTCTTCCTGCTGGTCCAAAGTGTGATGCCTGTGCTTGCCCGCATGGGGAGCACAGGGGATCAGGCCCACCCCAGCTTGTGTGGATGAACCCATTTTGTTTAGAAACAGATTTGCTTTATCATATACCCTGTGTCTTATTGGCCCCTTGTTATTATTCTCAGGGCATTTGAATTAAATTAGTATCTTTGTGATTTTAAGAGTTGTTCATCCATTCCTGTTGCTTATTCCGAACCTGAAATCACAATCTTTTGTATGTGACTTAAAATTAGTAGTGAGGAAAATATTTATAGTATCACAAAGGATTATGACTCCAGGGAAAGACAAAGCAGCAGGAATAGATGAGCTCTTAATCTTCAGCAGTGATATGAAAGTGCCTGTATGTTTTGTGTTGTTTTCTGTTTTTCATGTCTTTTTAGGCTGAAGTTTCCAGGGAAGTTTCCAGGGCAGAGGCTGTCTTCCTATAGTCTGTATAGCACCAACCACATTTTGGGGACCACCATAATAAAATAACAACAACAACAACAATAATAAATTATTGTACAAAGAGCACCTTCCTGTGTAACAGAATTGCTGCTGGAGTCCAAGGAGGGATCAGATCCAGGCTGAATCAAGGTCAGGGCAAAGGCCCAGCAGGATCCAAGGGGTCAGAATAGAAGCAGAGCCAAACAGACAACACACAGCAGATACAGGAAGGATGGGGGTGAGCAGATGATCAACCCAGCTTTCTGTGGCTGTAGGCCTGTCCTATATGGGTGTTAACCTATGAGAGGGGAGGCCTCAGGAGCCTGTGGTCGCTCCGTGCCCCCCCATAGTCGCCACCCACAGACTCTGCACTGGACCACAACTAATGGGCAGGCGTTTCTCCCTGCCACAGTCTGCCTGGGCTCTCCTCCTCACCCCAACTGTAGAGTTGTGGTCTTTCCTTGGATGTCCTAGGCTGCTGGTCGTGACTCTGTGGTGCTGAACACAGTTGAAGGTAACCGCACACCCAACAGACAGGGTAGGTCATGGGGATGCACCGCAGCCCTCCCCCCCCAACACGTGGGAGGCAGCCATGAGGCAGTGCATTGTCCCACTCTTTCCTAGATTTGCCCGCAGGGTGTCATTGGCCTTCCCTTGGATGATGCCATAAGTAGTGGCCCTGGGGTGGCACCACCTGACAGACGATCAGGTGAATCCAGGATTAATGGGGGTGAAAGTGAGGCAACATCTCATCTGTTTACACTGATCCTATATGGCAGGCAGCCAATTAGGAAGCTGGGAAGTGTAGCCAAGGCTGGGATCGGGGATAGGCTGAGCTGTGGTGCTATGGAGCTAAGAGCCACCTCAGAATCCTCAGGCTGCCAGTCCAAGGCTGGGTCTTCACAACTGTATCCCAAATGTTTTTCAAGGCACATCTCCTTTGTTTTCAAAACTGTCTATTCTTCTTAAACAAGCAGAGGTAGTACAGTCAGTGGAAGTTGAAATAGAGTATTCTGGCATATGCATTGGTCACATAACAGAATTGTTGACTAAACACCATCTGTAGAATTTGTATTACAGGTGATGATGCATGCACCAGAAAGAACATAACTTCAGCCTACTGGTAAGTCGTATTTAAAACAGACAATTCTTTATGGCATCCCTAAAGCTTAGAATGGTTAAAGTAAGCAGGATTGCACAGATAGTTCTATAAAGAATGTTTGACTACATGATAGCTCAATGTTATTAAGGGTATAAGGAACTGCCTAACTGAGTCAGATCAATGGTCCATCTTTGCCCAGTATTGCCACAACCTGACACGGCAACAGGGTTTCAAATCCAGCTCTCCAGGATCTCCAGCAGAGCCGTCACCCAGGCATTCTACCAGAGATCCTTAATTGGAGATGCTAGAGATTGAACTTGGGACTTATACATGCAACGAATGTGTTCTACCACCCTAGTCCTGTACAGCATAAGTCATTTTAAAGTAGCTGCACACCATCACAATTAGAAGAGACTGGACATTTTGTGATCGAGACTATCAAACAAATTACACTTGTAGGTTAGTTATGCTGCCTCACCTCTCCTGGTCCTTCCAGCCTGCTGACATCATCTGAAGTACTGGTCAAATTACCATGGTGAAGCAGAGAATCATCATCTTTGGAAGGGCTGTTTACTCCTTCTAATTCATCAAAAAAAATGTTGACATCCTTCGCTACTAAAAGCAAAAAAACACCAAAAGTACAGTTTCAAATTATTTATTTATATACAAATGTATACAAAATTTTAAAAAATTAAATTTTAAAAGTTAAAAGCCAGAAGACAAAAATGTAGGCAATGCATATCAAAAACACATATGGCCCTATTCCTGAACATGCTTAATTGGTCAACAGAACTATCTGAGAATAAGTGTTTTCAGAATTATAGCCTATTAAAAAAGCTATTTTACTCAATACTTTATTTTTGCATTGTTCTGAAGAAGGTTCAGATTTTAAGGTATGTTTGATTTTAAGCCTCCAGGGATTAAAGGTGTCAGTAGCATAATACTATCTTTATTTGTTGACAACACAACATTTTTAGAGAATTGATACATTTATGATGTCAAATACAATAAAATATTCTATCATAATAAACGAAACACTATTTTATTTCCTCTTTTCTCTCAGAATAATTGGTTTAAAGGCAAGACTCCTGGGTTGAGGTGTCTGCTGAAAATCTATTACTTCTAAAAAGGAAACATAGTTTAATATTATGTGTACTGTCATGTCACATGTTATGTAGAGAGTGAGGCATCACAAACTGAAGGTTTAAGAAGATAAGAGTTTAATGATCTTTTTCATCTGACCCAGGCCCTGAAGTCTTGGTGCTTACCTGTTGCCTGGCTGCAATTGGGGACTGCATGAGGGTGAGCTGATTAAAGCTGAATCCAGACAAGATGGCCGTCTTTGTGGCCTGAAGGGGATTGGAACTCCTCTTATTGATGGAGTCCAGTCCCCTCTGGTCAATCAGGTTTGTAGCTTTGGAGTGCTTCTGGACCCCTTGCTGAGCCTGGATTGTCAGGTTACAGCAGTGGCCAGGAATGCTTTGCATCAACTCCATCTGGTGAGGAGGTTGGCCTTTTCTTTCTGATTAGATCTGGCCCACTGTCATCTATGCTTTCATCACTGCGAGGCTAGGTTACTGCAACACGCTCTATGTGGGGCTGTCCTTGATGACTGCAGCTGGTGCAGAATGCGGCGACTCACCTCCTTTTGGGGACGAGTTGCCGGGAACACATTACACCGGTGCTCTGTAGTCTGCACTGGCTCCCTATAGCTTTTGAGGCACAATTCAAGGTGCTGGTTTTGACTTTGAAAGTCCTAAACAATCTGGGCCCCACATATCTGAGAGACTGCCTGCCCTTCCAGGCCCCATTGTGACCCCTGCAATCAGCTGAGAGTACCTCCCTGTGGGTACCATCTATTAGCCTTGTTCATACGATGAGGGCTCGCAGGGGTGGGGGGTTCTCGGTTGCTGCCCTGATGCTATGAAACTCTGTTCCTCTGGAGGTTCATTTGAACTTGAGTCTGAGCATCTTCTGGAGGTGGTGTAAGATCTTTCTGTTTGTAAAGGCATTTGGTGGGCAGGGATAGGGGGTGGGAGGTTTGGTAGTTGGTTTTGGGGTAGGTTTGTGAGTGGGGGGTTGACATGGGAAATGGGGAAGTGGTATTGGGTGGGTTTTGTGGGGGGTTGGGTGGGTTTTGAGTTGTTTTTGTATTTTAACTGTTTTTATGGATTTTTAAATATGTTTTTATATGTGTTGTAAATTGCTGAGAGCCTTTTTTAGGGAAGGGCGGGATAAAAAAATTGAACAAATAAATAAAATAAATATAATGTAGCTCAGAGGATTGTATGACAGCCAGTAGTCTGAGTCCATGTGGTGTTCTATCCAGTTTGAAAGCAAACTAAGTAACAGTTCTGTTTGCATTACTGCATTATATATTATCATAACTGTCACTAGGAAAGGTTATCATCATCCACCTGTAAGTAAATGCCAGCTCTCCACCCCAATCTCTCTCTTACACACACACTCACTCACTCACTCACAAACTTGTGATACAATAAAACAAGATCATAGAGGAATAAGGAGAGGGAATTACAGGGGTAATTTCAGACGTTACGTGATCACAGTCAACCACACTGAATCACAGTGGATTTGGTGTGGTGGCTGTGATTGCGCGAACGTCTGTGTGAGCCCCGCCAGATGTTCACCACAGTGAATTCCTGGCAGGGTTCACAGCTAACCATGATTCTGGAGGTGAGGTCGGCCTCACCTCCAGGATTGTGGTTATCTGAACCACGATCAGGAATGGGGCAAAAGTAATATCTGTTACCTCGCCCCTTTCCTGACCATGGCCCAGGCCACAGTACGGGATTGGGTGCAGCGGTCTGATTGGCCACTGTGCCCGCCCGTCTCTCTGAGGGTGGATGGGTGGTGGAGTGGTGGGGGCGGGGCCGAGCAGCTGCACGTCGTGCTGCGCAGCCCTGCTCCCTCCCCAATCCCACTCAGAGATCAGGCCAGCACATCTGAAGGACTGCCGGTCTGATCACGGACCGGGATCCATCAGCGTGGTGGGCCGGGAGGCCTGTCACATCTGAAATTACCCCATGTCTATGGATGCATTATGTACAGAACATTTTATTTCCTCTGGTGTTATGGATCAGAGCTTTGGCCCTTTGCCCAAGGACAATGGAAAGAAAGAAGTTCCAGAGCTAGTGGATTTGCTTTCTGAGGAAGAGATGGAGATACAGGGGAGGATGAGTGGGAATGGAAGGTCTAATTACCTGAAGAACAGGGAACTTTATCCCTGTATAGGAACGTGCCCTTGGAGGGTCAAAACAACATACTTAATAGAATGTCAAATATGTATAAGCAGCTTGTGGCATTTACAGGTATTAAACAATCGGGGGTAGAGGATACATTAATTCCCTCAAGAGGATTGTCCCCTCCTAGTGTTTCACTTGGGGGTGCTTTGTCTAAGATAACGTCTGTGCAAGTTAAGAGTAATGTACCACAAGTAGATGATATGTTTGGGCTAGAGACAGCAGTCTTTCGGGCCTCATGGCCTTTTTCAATGAGAACAGTAGATTGCTATGTCAGATGGCAGGACAGGGTAATGTTTCTGGTATTAGGCCTTTTAATAAGGGGCAAGAGACTAACCAGATGGTGGTTGTGGACACTACAGATGTGGTATTAGTGGCATTAGAACAGCAGGAATTGTAGCCAGTCCTGGAAGGGAATGTCTCAACAAGGGCTGGGATAGGGAAGGTAGAAGATGTTGTAAATAGTCTCTAGACTAAAACTAGGGGACACGCCATGAAACTCACAGGTGGCGGAGTAAAAACAGACAAAAGAAAGTATTTTTTCACTCAGCGTACAATTAGGCTGTGGAATTTACTGCCAGAGGATGTGGTAAAGGCCAGCAGTATAGCTGAGTTTAAAAGAGGTTTGGACAAGTTTCTGGAAGATAGTTCCATTAGCAGCTATTAGCCAGATAGGATTGGGGAACAAAACCTTTTACTGTAGGGAGCCTGGGGATGACCCACAGGGAATGGATGCATGGTGACCTGTTGGGTGCTTCTCCCAGGCCCCCATGACTGGCCACAGTCGGAGACAGGATGCTGGGATCGATGGACAATTGGTCTCACCCAGTATGGCACTTATGTTCTTATGTTAGACCTATATGGACTGAGGAGGAGAATTTGGTAGTTCAGGGAGTATATGAGATGGTTCTTCTTCCTATAGATGATAGCAAGATATCTGGTGTTGATGGAGCAGAATTGATGCAGACTTTGTTGATTCTAAGGTGGCTGCTTTAAAGGTTGACCAAGACTGACTGTCATTAGGGAGGCAATCTGGGTCTACTTTTTACTTCCTTTCTTGGAATATTGCGGGTCTCCTTAATAAGATTGGTGATCCAGATTTGAGTTTTTTTCTGAGGACTTATGAGATTTTTTTTTATGGGAGACATGGTGTAAGGATTCATTCTATATGAATGGATACTTAAGTTTAAATTTACTTGGAAATCATCCTCCTAATTGTGGCTGACCAAGGCTGGCCTACTATGATTTCCCTGAATTCCAAAGTTCAGGTGCAGGAGCTCACCCCATGTCTTGATATAGCCTTGGCTGTTAGAGTCAACTGGCCAAATGATTTGTCATGGGTGTTAGTTAATGTGTATATGCCCCCAATATCTAGGGCGGGTCTCTTGGCACCCTGGGAGACATTGGGTATTTCCAGAGGTTACGAGATCACGCTCAACCACAGTGAACCACGGTCAATCCTGCGGTGGGGCCAAAGAGCCCTGAACGTATGTTCAGCGGCCACCAGATGTTCACCACAGTCAATACCCACATGGGGTCAAAATCAACCACGCTTCTGGAGTTCCCTGCCGGACCATCTCTGAAAGCGTTGTCAAAGAGATTCCCAGTGGGAAACAACAAAAAGTAACATCTGGATGGCAATCACCGGCCAGAATAAAAGAAAATGATTCCCAGCCAGGGACAAAGCAGGCAGCATCGCTGCCAGGCAACCAGCATCAACACAGACAGTGGAGGGAGATTTAAAGGGCACACAGCAGCAGGGGGACAGGGCGGGATGGAGTGAGGCAGAAGGGAGAGGCGAGCAGAGGG
This sequence comes from Sphenodon punctatus, assembly GCA_003113815.1. Classification (NCBI taxonomy): domain Eukaryota; kingdom Metazoa; phylum Chordata; class Lepidosauria; order Sphenodontia; family Sphenodontidae; genus Sphenodon; species Sphenodon punctatus. Next base: position 927,782 of record QEPC01000841.1, on the reverse strand, counting down.
CGAGAGAGCAAGGGAGGAGAAGGAGATGGAGGAGGTGGTAGAGGCACAGGCGGGGAGGAGGCGGTCATGCTGCACCTGGAGGCAGTGGAGGGACAGCAGCAGCAGCAGCAGCAGCCGGGACAGGCTGACCCAGCGCCTTCTGGGTGTTATGACCACGACCGGGAATCGGCGTCACGTCTGTTGCGCTGCCCTGGCCCGTGATCTGCCGGCCTGATTCCCTGCCATGGTCCCGGCTCCGTAACATCTGTTTGGGGCTTTTTTTTTACCATGGGGGGTGGTTGTTCAGTTCATCCCTGCCGAGAATCCACTGTGGTGAATTGGGACTGTGTAACGTCTGAAAATACACATTGTCTACATATTTAGAGGGTCTCACAAGTGAATTTACAACAGATAATATTATGGTAGCTGAAGATTTGAATGGCTGCGTTGGAGGTTTGGATTGGGTAGATGATGATTTTGTTGTAATTAATGAGATTTGGGGGGTCCCATCACCATGTTTATTAGATACTGTGGTAAACAAATATGGTGTTTAATTATATGCCAAAAGCTGCTTACACAGATCTGACATTCTATTAAGTATGTTGTTTAGGGATGGGCGAACGCGGTTCGGATGTTTGGAGTTCGGACCGAACTCGGTCTGTTTGGACGTCTGAACCGGACGTCCGAACCGAACTCTCGAACGACCGAACAGTTCGGTCATGTTCGGATGAGTTTGAATGTGTTCGGAGGCAGGAAAAATGTCTTTCCAGGGCCAAAAACTAGGTTTCGGTTTCAATTTCGTTTCGGTTTCGCTATTTTTTAATGTTCAGCCAAACCGAACTCAGCTGAACCGAACCATCGAACCCGAACTTGGGTTTCGAACCGAACGACCGAACATCCGAAAATCAAAGCCACGTTCTGTTCGCCCATCCCTAATGTTGTTTTGGCCTTCCAAGGGCACGTTCCTATACAGGGATAAAGTTCCCTGTTCTTCTTCAGGGAATATACTATTGACTTTGAATTTAAGGATTGTAAATAATGCTTTTTCCTCCACAACAACTAGCAATATGACTTATTGCTCTATCAGGGGATCTAGTGTTATTGACTATTTTTTGATTTAATCTCAGTGTTGGAATATTCTTGTGAATGTCAGTGTGCTGGATACAATTGAGAGTGATCATGCCCCATTCCATCTTGCTATTTGTTGGGACTCCATGGGGGGAGTGATGTCTTTAATTGAGCATGGTAATGGATTACAGGTAAATGAACTGAAGTTCCCTCTTACCTTGGAGAATAAGTGATTAAAGTGGGATGAGTTTTGGGTGGAAGTGGTGAACAGGGTAAAAAATTCTGAAGAATTGGTTAATAAAAGGGAAGCTCTTCTTGGCTCTGATTGTTTGGCAGCGATTTTGAGTAGCATTCAGGAAATAGTTGTAACCTTGAACCCTCTTTTTCACAAGGAAGTTAAAAGATATTTACAGAATAAACCAATTAAGGAAGCCCCATAGTTTGATGATGATTATAAGATTTGGAAATTTAAAACATACAGGAAAATTACACAGAGTAGGTTGCAGGGACTACATGTTGATAGTGAAATAATCGAGTGTAGAAGAGCATACACGACCTTAATAAAACAAAAAAAGAAGGAGTATATTGATAGACAATGGGACCATTTATCTCTTGCATTGATAATAGAGACAATAAGGCTTTTGGGAATTCCCATATTTCTCCTGAAACTTGGGTGACGTATTATAAAAATCAGTATACAGCACCTGTGATAGGTAGGTCTCAGTGGCGGTGCCACCCACAGGGAACCAGAGGCACTGCCCCAACTGGCCTTCGCGCCCAGAAAAAAGTGAGAACATACCCCAATGTCCCCTCCCAGGGTCCCAGCGGTGGTGTGGTGGAGTCCGACTTGACTGTTAACTTTTAAATTTATTCAGTGTCTCTGAGAGGGTGGGGGCTGCCTGCTGCAGAGACCAAGAGCATGTATAAAGGTGATTCCACCAGGTGCCATTTTATCTCTCTTTCTGACTCAGTAGTTGGTTCTTGAGAGAGAGTGAGTTTGCACTTGGCAATCCGGCTGGTGGTCAGACAATCTTTTTCATTGATTCAGGTCCAGGATCAATTAGATTAGATTTACTTAGATAATATTTTATTATTTAATAATAATCATCTCAAGGAAGCAAGTTAGGTAGTAGCAGTGTGCTAAGTGGGTTCATCATCGTTCAAGCCCAGCATCTTGTCCTTGAGTGGGTCGGAGACGCTGTCGAGCTCAGCCTGCCCTGTCTGGGCTCAGTTCTACTGGTGGTGAGTACATTGGAGACCCAGCTGGGGCTTGGCCTTTGCTTTTTGGGGGGGACCCAGGGGCTGGGGAACTTGTCTTGGGAGAAGGGGGGATGTTATAATAGTGATTATTATGGGATGGTATCACATATGGTAATTACATACAGATTTGTTCTGCCCTTTTAGTATATTTTTTGTATTTTTAGGATATTTTAAATAATTTTTAAATTGTGAGTTATAGTATGTTTTAATTATGAATTGTAATTGTTGATTGTGTTTGTTGTAAGCTGCTCTTGAGCAGGAGGTAACTGGATAAAATTGAAATAAATAAATATAATTGTGCTGCCTGCTGCCTTGGGGGGGTTCAGGGGAGGGGGTTGCACTGGTAGACATGGGGGAGAGGGTGGGGGAGNTGGTTTGCTTGCAATGCAGCCCTGAAAGGGGCCAAACTTTTTTAAAAAGGGCTGTGTGCTTGGACAAGCATTTGGTGGTGTAGCTACTAGGGATGCTGGTCTGAATGGGCCTGGTTTGCTTGCAATGCAGCCCCGAAAGGGGCCAAACATTTTTTAAAAGGGCCTGTGTGCTTGGACAGGCATTTGGTGGTGTAGCTACTAGGAATGCTGATCTGGAGGGGCCTGGGTTGCTTGCAATGCAGTCCTGAAAGGGGTCAAACTTTTTTTAAAAGGACTGTGTGCTTGAACAGGTGTTTGGTGGTGTAGCTAGCTACTAGGGATGCTGGTCTGGAGTGGCCTGGTTTGCTTGCAATGCAGCCCTGAAAGGGGCCAAACTTTTTTAAAAAGGGCTGTGTGCTTGGACAAGCATTTGGTGGTGTAGCTACTAGGGATGCTGGTCTGAATGGGCCTGGTTTGCTTGCAATGCAGCCCCGAAAGGGGCCAAACATTTTTTAAAAGGGCCTGTGTGCTTGGACAGGCATTTGGTGGTGTAGCTACTAGGAATGCTGATCTGGAGGGGCCTGGGTTGCTTGCAATGCAGTCCTGAAAGGGGTCAAACTTTTTTTAAAAGGACTGTGTGCTTGAACAGGTGTTTGGTGGTGTAGCTAGCTACTAGGGATGCTGGTCTGGAGTGGCCTGGTTTGCTTGCAATGCAGCCCTGAAAGGGGCCAAACTTTTTTAAAAAGGGCTGTGTGCTTGGACAAGCATTTGGTGGTGTAGCTACTAGGGATGCTGGTCTGAATGGGCCTGGTTTGCTTGCAATGCAGCCCCGAAAGGGGCCAAACATTTTTTAAAAGGGCCTGTGTGCTTGGACAGGCATTTGGTGGTGTAGCTACTAGGAATGCTGATCTGGAGGGGCCTGGGTTGCTTGCAATGCAGTCCTGAAAGGGGTCAAACTTTTTTTAAAAGGACTGTGTGCTTGAACAGGTGTTTGGTGGTGTAGCTAGCTACTAGGGATGCTGGTCTGGAGTGGCCTGGTTTGCTTGCAATGCAGCCCTGAAAGGGGCCAAACTTTTTTAAAAAGGGCTGTGTGCTTGGACAAGCATTTGGTGGTGTAGCTACTAGGGATGCTGGTCTGAATGGGCCTGGTTTGCTTGCAATGCAGCCCCGAAAGGGGCCAAACATTTTTTAAAAGGGCCTGTGTGCTTGGACAGGCATTTGGTGGTGTAGCTACTAGGAATGCTGATCTGGAGGGGCCTGGGTTGCTTGCAATGCAGTCCTGAAAGGGGTCAAACTTTTTTTAAAAGGACTGTGTGCTTGAACAGGTGTTTGGTGGTGTAGCTAGCTACTAGGGATGCTGGTCTGGAGTGGCCTGGTTTGCTTGCAATGCAGCCCTGAAAGGGGCCAGACTTTTTTAAAAAGGCCTGTGTGCTTGGACAGGTGTTTGGTGCTGTAGCTAGCTACTAGGGGTGCTAGTCTGGAGGGGTCTAGTTCAGACTCCAGTGAGGGGTTCTTGATGCACAATGGAGACTTAAGTCCTATTTTGTCTGGGGACTGGGAACCTACCCTAGAAAACTACAGGCAGCCAAGGAGAGCATGAAAATGAAGAGTGTTCAGGATAATGGTAAGTGATGTTATGGGGATTGGGAGGGTCTTGGATCTCTTCTTTGGCAGAGAGGTCCACAAAGAAGCAAAATTTAAAATTGCATTCACAATGCAAACATCTAAAGTAATTTGCTTCTTTTTTCTATCCAGTTTGTGAGAGATCTGGCATGATTCCACACCTCGCCTCGCTCTCCTTGTGAATATAGGAGAAAGTAAGTAGGAGCACGGCAGAAGAGAAGGCTGCAGACAACAAGGAAACCCTTTCTCCCTGTTCCCCACCGAACCTATCTCTTCCCCCTTCCTCTTCTTGTGCTCCAAAACCAAACCTTTTCCCTCCTACTTCTCCTCTGTCCTGTCTTTCTCTTCCCTTTCATTCTCTTCTGATTCAGCTTGTCGTAGAACAGGGAGCTAACTCAGTCCTTCCAAGTTCTCCAAGCCAGAAGGAAGACTTGTCCCAAAGACTACATCTTCAGAAGACTACAGGTGGCCAAGCATGCCATGAAAATCAAGGATTCGAGGGTTCAGGATAAAGATAGGCGATGACAACGTGATCTATTTTTTTAACCTACTATGGTTAATTTGGACCTGGTGGGAAAGAGAGCATACAGGACCCCAGTAAGAGGGTTCTCTATTCCCCGGTGGCAGTGCTTCACACAGCAGCGTTCCCAACATTAAGTAATGTAATGTACATCCAATGTTAACCCTGGGAACTCCTTGATGCTGGGTTATGCCCTGGCTCCACCTACCATTGCCCTGGCTTCGCCTACCATTGCCCTGGCTCTGCCCCTGGGCCAGGCTCCACCCCTAGACCCGCCAGCAGCAGGTTGAACCCATCTACTACCCCACCAGCCTCCAAACCCACCAGTCACCCCCTGGTAGGTCTACGACGAATTCTCCTACAGATACTCAATTGTCTTGTATAAATTCCTGATATGTAGTAACTGAACCAGAGGTTGAGCCTTTAATTAAACTGCAAAAGAAGGGTAAATCCCCGGGGCTAGATGGATTGCCAGTGGAATTTTTAAAATCTCATATAGATTGGTGAGTGCCTGTTCTCACCCTATTGTTTAATATCATAATTGTTACTGGTTCCTTCCCTGAGGCATGGAAAGGGAGCCTGATAGTTGCTATTTACAAGAAAGGCCTGTGCAATACCCCAAGTTCTTATAGGCCAATCTTGCTCATTAATATTGTGACTAAATTTTTTGGGAGATACCTACTGTGGCAGGTTTGGACTTGGGTCCCGGAACATGATATATTGAGAGAGGAACAGGCAGGGTTTAGGAAGGAATATGCTACCACAGACCACATATATGTTCTTCAGTATGTAATCCATAAATATAGTAGGGTTTTAAAATCTCATTTGTATGTGGCCTTTTTTGACCTGTCATCTGCCTTTGACACAGTCAGTAGAGAACACCTGTTGTCTAAGGGTGATTTCAGATGTTACGGGCGCCCGATTCACCATAGTGGATTCCCAGCGGTGGTGAGCTGGCTCACCACACCCTGTGAACAAGAAAGGCCCCAAACAGATGTGACGGGACTGGGACCACGGTAGGGAATTGGACCGGCAGACCACGGCCTGGGGCAGTGCAACAGACATTACGCTGATCCCAGACTGTGGTCAAAACACCCAGAAGGCACCGGGGCGGCTCGTCCCGGCTGCTGCTGCTGCTGTCCCCCCACCATCTCCGTGTTTAGCACGACCACCACCTCCTCCACCTGTGCATCTGCCACCACCTCCTCCTCCCTTGCTCGCTCGCCCTCCGCTCTCCTCTCCCTTCCGCCTCGCTCCATCCTGCCACGTCCCCCTGCTGCTGGGTGCCCTTTCAATATCCCTCCCCGGCCCGTGTTGTTGCTCGTTGCCTGGCAGTGACACTGCATGCTTTGTCCCTGGCTGGGAATCATTCTGCTTGATTCTGGCCAGTGGTTGCCGTTCAGATGCTACTTTTTTTTGTTTCCTGGTGAGAATCGCTTTGACCACGCTTTTGGAGATGGTCCGGGCTGGAGCTCCGGAAGCGTGGTTAATTTTGACCCCTGGTGGGGATTGACTGTGGTGAACATTTGGCGCCCACGAAACAGATGTTCAGGGCGCTTTGGTCCCGCCGCGGGATTGACCGTGGTTCACTATGGTTGACTGTGATCTCATAATGTCTGAAAATACCCTAAGTTGCTTTCTGCAGGTCTGGAGCCCCAGTTATTGAGGCTCTTGAGCCTATACTATGCCAACACCTGGACTACTGTACATTATAGTGGTACTGGTGAATTGTCTCAATCTTTTTATACTAATAGGGGAAATCAGCAGGGCTGTATATTGGCCCCTTTATTATTTAATTTGTACGTTAATGGCATGATTTCAGAAATGCAAAAGTTAAATTTTCATCCACCTAAGGTTCTTTCTTCACACTTTGGTATACTTTTTTTGCAGATGATGTTATTCTTTTGTCAAAGACTTTTATTAGTTTGCAAAGAGCCTTGATGTATTTTTTCCAAGATGTGTGTGTTAAATTAATTAATAATTAATTATAACAAGACTAAGGTGGTTAGATGGGATAGAAGGGCCAACATTTATTCATGGTATACATAACCATAAACTTGAAGTGGTAAAATCATTTAGATATTTGGGTGTGTTTGTTTCATATAATCATTTGTGGAAAGATCATTTGACACATGTAAAGATTAAAGATATTCAATCCTCACATGCAATTAAAATTGTTCATGATATACACGAGGGGAGATCAGTACCAGCGGTATTGAGAGTGTTTCAAAGTAATTTTCCCAGATACCCTATGGGGCTTAAATATGGGGGTTTGCTGCAGATGACACTATAGAGATTCCCCAAAGTAAATTCCTCCAAGTGCTATTGGGTTTACCTCCTTCTACCCCAGCAGTTTTCCTGAGGATTGAAACTGGACTAGAGTAATTATTGTTAAATGTTGTGAAATGCCTTTTGACCTACTGGTTTAAATTGTTAACATTTAGTCCTTCTAGGTTTTCTAAAATTTGTTACTTAGAAGATTTGATGCAAGTTAAGTCACAACATTCACCATGGTTGAGACTTGTTAGAACTACCTTGGACAGGGTGGGTTTGGGTTTTTATGCTAACAAAGATATTAGATTTTTTTTCAAATTTGGAAAAAATCATGATTGATCAAAGACTAGATGATATTACCCACCACAACAGACGTTACGGGAATCATGGCCACCACAGGGGATTCACTGTGGTTGACCGTGATCTCATAACGTCTGAAATTACCCATAGTTCTGATCTCTATACATCCTTGCCAGCATTCCTTAGGATATTCTTTATTCATAGTATGTAATCTTTGAGGGGTTAAATACATTCTTCAGGTTGTCGTTATTTGTGGTTCTTTAACCACTAATGATCTCGAGACTGTCTGCATTATTTCCCACATTTGATACATCTTTTTTTAATCTATCACCATTTGTAAATCTTCCGCCCATGCTGACACATATCCCACATCAGGTAAGTTAACTAAATTCTGTAATACCTTATATATTCATGACAGAATATGTCTCTGATGGATCTCGATACAGTACTTTCTCTAGTTCTGTTACTTTTCTTATGTAATGTGGTTTGCTTGTTATTAAATTTACTTTTGATTTTTGCATAGATGAGGAATCCTGGATCGCCCCCAATTTTTTGTTTTATTGCTTCCAGTGTCAACATTTCATCTCCAACAAACAGGTGACTAGCATACTTAATCCCCCCCTTTTCCAATTATTTCTGATATCTCAGCTTTTTTTGTCCATTGTCCAAATATTGGTGTAAATGGGGATTTTTCTTTTATTATTTCAGCCTTTTAAAAACATATTTCCCAGGTTTGTAAAGTCATGTTTATAAATTGATGTTCTTCTCCTCGTGGCAAGTTAAATTTCAAATTGTCTGAGAGTATATTTTTCAATTTATTACTTCTAAAATAGTTTTTTCCTATCTCTAGCCAGTCTGGAGTATTGTTATTATGGTACCAGATTTTTATACCTCGTAAAACAGAAGACCAGTGATATAATTTGAAGTCAGGCATATGAATACCTCCCTTATCTTTTTGTATGTATAATATTGTGTGTCTTAATCGTGTTTTTTTTCTATTCCATATTATTCTTGATATTATTTTATTAATTGTTCCCCAATTTATAGGGAGTGCAAAGGAGGTGTATAGAAGTTTTGGCAATACAACCATCTTTATGAGATTAGTTCTCCCTATCCATGAAATTTGAAGTTTCTTCCATGTTTCTTCCTTTTAATTAAATCACTTCTAGCAAGGGGAAAAATTTGCTTTATCAATTTTTTCAATTTTTTGTTATATTGATGCCTAGATATTTAAAACTGTCTTTTCGTACCATAAAAGGTGTTGATTTTTGTAATTCTATTTTTGAAAGTTTATTCTCATTAAAATTAACATTTGCGTTTTTATAATATTTATCTTATATCCTGAGATGTTTCCAAATTGTTTTATTATCTCTAGAAGATTGGGGACCGATTTTGGCAATTCTGATAGGAATACTAGCATATCATCCGCATACATTGCTAATTTGTATGCTTTTCCCCCCAGTTTTTATTCCTTGTATTTGTTGCATATATCTGAGCCATGGCTAATGGCTCGATGATAATGGGTGATTTCAGACGTGATGGGGCACCTATTGACCCTGTCACGGAATCACCTTTTGATTCCCCACCAGAATCAAAAAGTCACATGCAACAGATGTGCCAGCTGATTCCAGTGGGGAAAGGGGGGGCGGGGCTGTGCAGCTCAACGTGCGGCCGCACAGCCCCGCCCCCCCACACTCCCCCAGCCACCCATCCTCCTGGAGACAGGTGGGCGCAGCGGCCAATCTGCCCACTGCACCCGATTCCAACCCAGGGTCTGGGCAATGTTACTGTCCGCTGATTCCCGGCCATGGTGCAATTAACCACGCTTTCAGGGATGGTGCCCGGAACACCTCGAAAGCATGGTTATTTTGCTCACTGCCGGTGGTTCACCATGGTGAACATCTGGCGGCGAGCAACCAGACGTTAAGGGACCATCCACCACGACGGGGAATTCACCGTGGTTGAGTGTGGTATCGTAACGTCTGAAAATACCCAATGTTAAACAATAGCGGGGACATTGGGCAGCCCTGTCTGGTGCCACATGTTACTCTAATGTCTCTTGATAATTCTCCATCTATTCTAATTTTTGCAGTGGGATACTTATATATTAATCTTACCCAATTCAAAAATTGGCCTTCTATTCCCATTTTTTTCATTGTTTCGAACAAGTATTCATTTTCCACCATGTCAAATGCTTTCTCTGCATCTAATGAAATTATTGCAGCTGTTATGTTAGAGTGTTTGACATGGTGTATGATATCAATCACTTTTTGTATATTATCAATTCCCATCCTCCCAGGGATAAATCCTTTTTGGTCTGTAGAGATCACTGATGGCAAGACTTCCATTAGTTTAGTATTAGCCAATATTTTTGTAAATATTTTAGCATCTATATTTATGATGGATATGGGCAATACCTACTAGATATTTGCAATTTTTTCCCCAGGTTTAGGACATAGCATTATCAATAAACATTATAAAACTGGATCTAAAAGACCCAAACCCCTAGACCCAACCCCCATCCCACTACCTGTCTCCCCCACCAAAAGTCTGGTAGAACAGCCAGATCTTACACTGTTGATGGAAGAAAGGAAGATCTGGACAAACCCCAACCAGGAGGGCATTCCACAGCCTCAGAGCGGCTACTGCGAATGCCCTTTCCATGGTTCCCACCCATTCCACCTGTGGGACCTCTAGAATGGGGCTCCTGGCAGACCACAGGAGCCAATACAGAACTTGGGGAGTGAGGTGGTCCCACAGGTGGGTGGGGCCCTGACTATGTAGGGATTTATAGGTCAGCACCAACACCTTGAATCTGGCCTGGAAGACTATAGGCAGCCAGGGCAATTAACAGACCATTGGTGTTTTATGCTCCCAGCAACCTGTTCCTGTAAAGAGATGGACCACTGCATTCTGCACCAGCTGCAGTCTTTGAACCATCACCAAGGGTAGCCCCACGTAGAACGCATTACAGTAGTCTAATCTTGAGGTGATGAAGGCATGGATGATAGTGGCCAGGTCAGAGTCTGAGAAATATGGCTGAAGTCGACTTTACATTTTCTTTTTTAATTTTCTTTGCATTATCCAAAATAATTTCTTCAGAGAGGAGAGGTGAAACAAGATATACAATTATACATTACTCCTTTTAAAGGAGAGCTGGCTCGTATTTAGTACACTAGAGAATTTACCCATGAGCTTGCTATCTTTTTTTTTTAAGTCTGCCCCCCGGGGGAGGTCGTGAGAGGATTTGGGGTGCAATGTCACCAATATGCTGATGATACTCAGCTGTACCTCTCTTTTTCAACTGACCCAGACTCTGCTGTCTCGGTGCTATCCCAGTGTTTGGAAGCCGTGGTGGAATGGATGTGGCAGAGCAGACTGAAGCTCAACCCCGATAAGACGGAGGTGATGTTGGTGGGGAGAGCGAGGGAGGTGTCGTCCCCCCTGATTCCCCCCAATCCTCCTATAGCTCAGCAGGTTCGGAGCCTGGGGGATGATATTGGATGCAGATCTCCGCCTGGAATGACAGGTGGAGGTAGAGGCAAAGGTCACTTTCCGTCAGTTGTATCTGGTGTGGAGGCTGCATCTGTACATCTCCAGCCTGGACCTGGCCTCCCTCGTCCATGCCTTTGTCACCTCGAGGCTGGACTACTGCAATGCGCTCTACATGGGGCTCTACGTGGGGCTCTATGTGGGACTGCCCTTGTTCCTGGTTCAGAGGCTGCAGCTAGTGCAGAATGCGGCGGTCTGGCTCCTTGCGGGGACGGGTCATTGGAAGGACATAACACCTGTTCTCCGGACTCTGCACTGGTTGCCAATAGCGAGCTGAGCCATGTTCACGGTGTTGGTATTGATCTATAAGGCCCTTCACAGTCTGGGCCCCTCATACCTCAGGGACTGCCTTGCCCTCTGTGACCCAGAGCGGCTCCTTCAGTCTGCCAGGGGTGCCTTCTTGGAGGTACCCCGTGTTAAGTGGAGGGCCACAATGGAGAGGGCATTCTCGGTGGCTGGGCCGTGCCTTTGGAACTCCCTCCCAGAGGAAGCTCGCCTGGCCCCAAGCCTTTTAACATTTCAATGAATTTGCCTGTTTGCCCAGGTCTTTGGGGAGGGGGGGAGGGGGGATTAGGAGTTCTTTATCCCCCTCCACCCTTTATTTATTCTGTTATTTATTATTGTTCCCGGGTCCTGTTTTAATGGTTATTATTTTAAGAGTGTTTTAAAATATTTTATAGTTATATTTTTATATTCCTTTGAGACTGTAAGCTGCCCCGAGCTGTTTCAGAAGGCCGGGGTATAAATGTGAGCAAATAAATAAATACTGCTGAGGTCACTGAGAAATTTGATAATTTGCTAGGGTTCGTAATGTATAGAGTTGTAACATGGATGGTTTTCACCAACTACATAGCTGGGTGTGTTAGTTAGCTAGTTAAGATTCATTTGTCTAAGTCGGGTTAAACATGGAAAGAAGGTCTGAATGAATCACCATTCAGAAGACTTGTCCTCTGAGAGGTGCCTGCCAAAATTGTCTTCAGTAGAGTATTGCTTATAACTAGCACTGAAACCCGGTCCCTGTTTTTATTCGGAATTCACCAGGGATTATTGTTCCCGGTTCAGAATTTTTGAGTCCTGAGGACCAAGGCCGGTCCCCGGAAACCTTAAGAATTCTTAAGAACCCTCGATCAAGTGATGGAGGTGCCATTGCATGCCTGGCCAGAGTGACGCAGATGGTTGACCATAGCTTCTCTGAGCTAGTAAATGAAACTTGATGCCATATTTGGTAGGCAGGGAGGTATGGGAGGGGACAGGTGAGTGATGGATAAGCCACAAGACAGTTTTTGATTGACTGGCAGGGACAAAATAAAAGTGGCTGTAAGGCCATTTCCCATTCTCTTTGGTGAATTTCGCTGTGTGCTACCCTGCTGATCTCTAAGTATTTCAGCTTGGGGGGTGCCTGTCCTGGTCTGTCCATAGGGGCAATGCTGGGGGTTACTTAGCCACCATGCCAAATAGGTGGGTGCCACACTGCTGCCTGCATTGCTTGGCACCATGGAGGCCAGTGGCTTCTGCTTGCTCCACTTCCCCTGTCCTGTCCTGTCCATGGGAATGCTGGGGGTTGCCAGTACCACAATGCTTAATATATTTTGAAGTGGGTGCTGCTTTAACTGCTTGTTGGCACCACAGAGGCCAGAGAGGGATTACTTTTGCTGTGGTTTTTGTGGGCTCTGTACTACTTTGGCTGTGGGTTCAACTTTGCCAACATGTGCAAAGCTGGGGCACAGAGGGTATTTTCTTTCTAGTTAATTTATTGTGTGTGGGGAGGGGGCTTGCTCGCATAGGTGGGCATAATAGAGCAATGGAAGCTTTTGGGAGGGGAGGAGGGTGCATGTCTGGTTTCTTGTGGGTATTATGCCTGTTGGGCTGGCATAACTATTTTAAAGTCGGTGCACTGCTGCTAAACCATGCTGTGGGTACTGCTGGCTTTTTGGCTTTTTGCAGTTGCACTTTTTAGGTTTGTCTTGAAATTGTCTCACTTTTGCTAGCCTGCATGCTTTTCTGGGCACAGTACTTTGGCTGTGGGTTCAACTTTGCCAAGATGGGACCGGCTGGGGCATAGGGGGGGATACTTTCTTTCTGGTTAATTTATGGTGTGTAAGGAGGGGCTTGCTTGCACAGGTGGGCACAATGGAGGCTTTTTAGGAGGATGCATGTCTGGTTTCTTGTGGGTATTATGCCTGATGGGCTAGCATAATTATTTTAAAGTGGGTGCACTTGTCATCCGGCGCCGGGGTCAGTGCCGCAGAAGAAGGAGCCCCACACCCCGAACCCCACAACAGCCTCACGTGCAGCCGCCGAACTCGCCACACCCCCAGCTCCTGTTGCCACGGCACCAGCGGACTCAGCGCAGCATCCGGTTGCCAAGGCAACCCAACCTGACCCAGAACAACAACAACCCTGAACCTCTCAAGGCGTGTGGTCAAACTCTGAGCCTGTGCAGTGTTCCACACGCCTGCAGGCACAGAGAGAGGCAGGATTACAGCTTTAAAACCCGGCACAGAGAAACGCACAGAACCAATGATCGAAGCTGTGAGACTGGCCCAAAGCTAAGTGAATCTTGTGCATTATTGATTGTTATTAAGACTGTGTGTTAAGTGCTATCGTGTTTGAATCCTTGGTCCCTACTCTGTGTCTGAGTGCAACCCCTGTGTCCTTCCCTGGGAGATAGTGTGTGAGAGAGTGGGGACTGAGCGCATGAGCCCTTCCCCCTCCTGGGACTCCTGCCTTTCCCCTGTGGTGTTTGAAAGGGTTTCCCCATTCCCCATGTCCTGTACCCTGCATTTCCCCCACTGAACCGAACTGCACCAGCCCTTCCCTTCCCCCCTTCTGTGTGACTGGGAACGTGCGGGGCAACTACCAAAGGCTTGGTGCCTTCTCCTATGCTATGACCTCTGTGCCCTATGATGATAGGAGCCTGATCTCTTTGGGATTGGTAAGGCTCACATACTATCCTGATGGATATTTCACTAAAACAGTGGCAGAAATTTTCACTAAAATGCCACTAAAACAGTGTTGGGGGTAAATTTGACCCCATTTTTAATGAATGGGTAAATTAAAGCACTACATACCTATGGTACTGGGGGTCATATTCACCCCAAACCTTCAGTTCAACCCCCAGTCAATTCAACACCAAGTACCATAATTGGGGAAGTTGGGGTACTATTGACCCCAAATGCTTTTTCTGTTAGTATTGTTTCTGTTTCGCATAAATAACTCTTAATAAAATCTAAATAATTTATGTTAAACTGGAGTCATTTTCAAATCAACCACATTTATTTTTTTTCCAGTTGTGACTTCATTGGGGTGTATTTTATACCAATTCTGGATTAATACAGTGCATTTTTCATTTGTTTGAGGGTTTATAATGTTCATGGTATTTGCACACAAAGCTGTGCTGCCAGCTGTAACTAGTTCATCCATTCCACTACACTGAATCCATACCTCAAATAAATGTTTGTTTAATACAGTTGACAGACTAAGGGTTCCTGGCTGTAGACACAGGAAAGACCAACAGAGAATACTTCAGGGTTATAAATACACTGTTATAAGTAATTCAAGAGGAAAAAGGAGAGGGAAGATGGAAAACATCAGAAGAAATCCATGTAATCCTGGATTTGAAGTGAAGGCAACAGCATCTTTAGTGCTATTATACCTTTGCCAGGAATGCTATTAACTTGCACAAATCTTTTTCTGAAAATGTTCGTATGAGAAGCAGCAATTGCATTTCTCTTCTGTTTCCCCCTTATTAATCCATTTTTGGTCTCAGTTTTCCCCTTCTGTCAGAAAACGCATAGGAGTGAACTTTGAGAAGAGAAAAATATGAGGTGTAGGTGGCATTTTATTAAAATTCTTCTAGAGGGAATGACGATAGCCCTTCTCCCAGTGAAAGTATGATGTTTTTGGTGCCTATAATCTATGGTTCTTTAAAGGGATCCTATGGAAACAGAGGGCTATTTTGCTTAGTTGCTATGTATTCAGTGTTTCAGGCCACCCCTATTGGTACCATTGGACTGCGGCTCTGGCGAGTTCTCCTGGAGCTTCATAACATAAAGACAGCACTGTTTTTCATGGACTTCATGCCACTGCTATTCCTTAGTGCTGATGTTCCATTCACTTCAGTGGGGCTTGCACTAGAATTAAGGGCTAGCAGCAGCATGAAACAAATGGAGGATCATGCCCAGAACCACCACACAAAAGATCACACAGCCACCTCTTCTTGATACAGAAGTTCACAAAGTCAGCATCCATGTTCTATACAGGAGAAGAGAGACCTACACATAAAACAGGCCATTCAGATACAATACAAACCCAGGGTCAACGGCAGGTGGGGAGATGATCTTCTCCCATCATCCTACATCATATACTAGCAGAGTATTTTGCTTATATGGCATTGCTGAAATAGCAAGGTAGACAAATCTTAAGTAATCTAAACAAGAGCTGAATACCAGCAGTTTGTTGTTTAAGTGATGTGAGCATCAGCCTAATGTAGCATGAAAATCTACTCTGAATAGAGACTAAACTATGCTGGCATGCTGACTAAACCGAGCTGCTGGGAGCAGAAGAGGCAGGATATAAATATTTTAATAAATAATTAAATATTGATATATTCAGACCTATCAGGCAGACAATGCTGACTTTTCATTTACAAGGTAGACTGATGATGGGGTGTGCTAGTTTCGTTTTCCCGAGACAGCAACGTACAAGAGCAGCACAAAGCAGAAAATAGAGTACTATACACTGAAAATATTCTAGGGGAAATCACGAGCCAAGTGTTTAGACTAGCTGTGGATAGTTTCAACTCTGTTCCCAATTTCTTATTTTGCCTATCAATTTAATCAGAATTAATTGTGAGCCATGAAAGAACCTGGGCATAAAAATACTAGTGTGCCTAATTTGTTGGCATGACTATGTCTAAAAAGCTTTCTTTTTCCCCCTGAGTGAAATTAAAATAGACTTTTAAAAAAATTGAATGAGACCCACTCCCATGTTTAATGGGTTCAATATATAAAAAAATAGCCTGGCTCCCATTTTCATGTTCTCAGAACTCCAAGAAATAATTCTGTATCCATGATTCTTAGGAAATGTAAAGATCTTGGCATACATGGCATACATACAGATTATCTGTGTATACCTGGCAAAGTGGTATTCCTGGAGTAATAGTGTGACCTAGACTTTCAAAAATGGCTTCTGATTTTGGGTTCCTCAGTTTTGGAGTGTCCAACTTAGATACCAAGGACTTCACTAACAGAAGTCTTCACAGACTTCACTAACTTACAACTTTTACTGGAATCAGACAAAAACATGGATGCTCAATGGCGCTGAATAGTAGGCTCTAAGTGTTTGAGTTGGACAAAGAAAAAAGGGAGACACCTAAAATTTAAGTCCATTTAAAGAATAAAAATCTAACTTGTATTTGTATCTGTTTAAAATTTAACAAGATAGAAATATTGGGTGATTTCAGACGAGACGGGGTGACATTCGCCCCATTCCGGAATCACCCAAATGATTCCCCGCTGGGACCAACAGACGTGCTGGCTGATCCCGGCAGGAAATAGGGGAGCGGGAGGGGCAGCATGGTGCAACGTGCGGCCACACGGCCCTGCCCCCCCCACTCCCCTGCCGCCCGCCCTCTGGGGATGGGCGGGCGCCGCAGCCAATGCGGCCACAGCACCCGCCCAATTTGACCACAACCTGGAATCCCGTTGGGGATTCCGGGCCGTGGGTGCCGGCCAGACGTTACTTTTTGTTGGTTCCCGCCGGGGATCTCTTTGACCATGCTTGCGGCGCTTGTTTGGTGGGGAGCCCCGGAAGCGTGGTTAAAAGTGACCCCATGTGGGAATCGACCATGGTGAACATCTGGCGGCCACCTAACAGACGTTCAGGATGCTTTGGCCCCATGTGGGTATTGACCGTGGTTCACTGTGATCTCGTCACGTCTGAAAATACCCATTATTAAATGTTCCTTCAATGCATCTCTCCTTCAGTGTATCTTCAATGTATCTCTCGTTCAATGGGTGTTTTCAGAGGGACATCTGCTCTGATCATGCTCTGCCCCACCCCCGGATGGCCCATCTGTGTAAAGGTGGGGCCTCCTGTTCCTGAAGCACTGGTTGGGTTGAGCAGCGGTCCATCTAGAGGTCGAACAGCCATTGCAGCTCCACTCCCAGCTGTGGGTTGCCCTGGCAACCACCATAGAGCTACAGATAGTAGCCTAGAGTGGCTGCTGATCTGCCTGCAGCTCTATGGTAGGAGGGGGGGCGCTCTGGTGGATGACGGTGTGCAGCAGAGGTGGGCTCCATTTAAACCCGCCATTGCCAGAGCAGAGCTGGAGGTGGCTTCCTCCCAGGTTCATCTGAAACACCCAATGTAACTTCAGTGTATATTTCCTTCAATGTATCTACAATGTATCTCTCTAACTGCTCCTTCAATGTATCTCTGGCTGGTACCTCCTCCACATCACTTCTCCACTCAGTTGGAGTTCCCCAGGGCTCTGTCCTCAGCCTGCTTCTCTTCTTTCTCTACACTCTGTCTCTGGGCAAAGTAATTGAATCGCACAACTTCCAGTGCCATCTCTATGCTTATGACAGTAAAGTCTATATCTCCACCCCCCTCTCTCCAATCTCATATCACAAACTGTCTCTCTGACATCTTTTCCTGGATGTCTCATCATCAACTCAAACATAATATGGCCAAAACTGAACTCCTCGTCTCCACCTTGAAGCCTTCTTCTCCCTCTTCCTTCTCAGTTTCCATTGATGGGGTCACCATTCTGCCTGTCTCAGGCACATAGCCTGGGGTTCATCTTTGACTCCTTTCTCTCCTATAAAACACAAATTGAATCTGTTGCTAAACCCTGTTGTCACTCCCTGCACAACACCGCTAAGATCCGGCCTTTCCTCATTGTCTCCACTGCTAAAAGTCTAGTCCATGCTCTGGTTATCTCTCACCTTGACTATTGCAACCTCCTTCTAACTGGCCTTCCCCATCCTCACTTTGCCCCCGTCGTCTATTCAAAACTCTGCTATCAAGAACATCCACTTCGCCAGCCAGTTTCATCACGTGCAGTCCCTCCTCTCTCCACTGGCTCCCTCTACCTGAACACATTCAGCACAAGCTTCTTGTTTTTACCTACAAGGCTATTCATGGTTGCATTCCCCATTTTTCTACACTCATCTCCTGCTACGCTCCCATCCGAAAGCTCTGCTCCTCCTCTTCCACCATTCTCACCTGCTTATGACTCCTCTGCTCCTCAAAGCATATTCACCCATTCTCTCTTGCTGCCCCCCATGCCCGGAACCTACCTCTTCCATCAGGCCTTCCCTAGCTCCTCAGTCCCTTAGTCCCTTTCCTGATTTTCCAATCATCACCTTATATTAATTATTAATTATTATTATTATTAACATTTATATAGCACCAGTCATGAGCTTGGTGCTGTACAGAAACATACAATAGATGCGGTCTCTGCCTGTGGCTTACAGTCTAAAAGACAAGGAGGGGGAGACAGGGAGGAGGGACAGTGGGAGAGACAGGGGAGAAGACAAACAAACATTCAAGCGGATGCGAAGTCTCAGGTGCGTGTGCATGGCTTGGTTACAATCAGGTTGGTTGCAGCAGTCTGCAGAGGAGGGCAGACAGTAAGTATATGGGGAATGACTAGCAGGCATTGGGAAAGGCGGTGAGGAAAAGGTTGGTCTTGAGGAGGGATGTGAAAGAGCGGAGGGAGGGGGCAAGGCAGATGTGGGTAGGGAGGGAGTTCCAGGCATGGGGGGCAGCAAGGGAGAAGGGTAGAAGGCGGTTAGGTGAGCAGGAAAAAAGAGGAAGAGAGAGGGAGGGGACAGAGGAAGAGAGGAGAGCGCGTGCAGGAGTGCGTAGGGAGATTAGGTCCGAGAGGTAAGGGGGAGCTTGGTTGTGAAGTGTTTTGAACGTGAAAACCAGGAGTTTAAACAGGATACATTCAGGAATGGGGAGCCAGTGGAGAGAGAAGAGGAGAGGCTGCACATGGTCGAAGCGACGGGTAGAGTGAATGACCTTAGCAGCTGAATTGTGGATTGTGATAAGGGGGAGAGGTGAGAGCGAAGGAGGCCAGCGAGGAGGAGGTTGCAGTAATCAAGGTGAGAGATAACCATGGCATGAACAAGGATTTTGGCCGAGGAGGTAGAGAGAAAGGGACGGATCTGAGCAATGTTATGGAGGGTGAATCGGCAGGATTTGGCAACAGAGTAAATGTATCTCCTATTTATTTAAGCTAAGCATGTGGACCGGCAACCTCACACTTTCATTAACATATCCTTGTCTCTCCCTCTGTTGCCCGCACACCCCTCATGTTCCTTCCCTTGTCTCTCTTAGATTGGAAGCTCCCTGGGGCAGGGACTCTGCTTACTTTCGACAGTTGTAATGCGCCAGGTACATTGCTGGAGCTATATAAATACATAAAATAATAATTAATAATAAATAATTAAAATATGGCTGTTCCATAAATGGGCTTTATTTCTTCTAATTAATAGCCTCCATATCGTTGATTACCATAACATGAAGCTCTGAGCATTCCAGTTTGGGTTGATATGTAGACTCTCTTGTTATAAACGTTCAAATAGTCGCAATTTGGAAGCTACTAGTCATCTTAACAGTTTTCTCTTCTGAAATATTAATTCTTTTCAAAATCTTCATCAGAATGCATATAATATATCTTACCCCAGTACTTAAAAATCCTAAATGCTGCCAGATTTTTTTTTTTTAAAAAACCCACAAACTTGATAGCTTTTTAAAAGCGTTTACAATATGGAATTTGTGCAAATGTATAATAAAACCTACTGCAGATCAGGACTGCTCTGTTATTTTGAAGCAGCAATCTCTTTTGAGTCCTTTCATGATAACAGGAAATTTTATACACACTTGATAAACTTCTTCCACATTTGTAGTTATCTGGTCTTCTTAATAATATGAATCACATATTCAGAAAATCTACTGGATAATAAAAGCTGTCCCTGCTTTGAAGGTACTAGCATTAAAGACCAGACCTTCTGCTTTATATGGTGCTGAAATTTGGGGTCCATGGCACCTTGAGGCACTTGAAGCACACCAAAACAGGTTTTTGAGAACAATACTGGGAGTACCTAATTCTACCCCATCTCCCTTACTACGGAGAGAGCTGGGAATGGATTCAATGAGAACAAAAATTCTAGTAGCTGTAGTGAACTACTGGTTAAAACTAGAAGCCTTATCAGAGGATAGGCGCCCATATTGTTGCTATAGGGAGGCGGGGTCATGGGCGTGCCCAGGGTCTTGGTATGAGGAGGTTATGAGGCACATCCATTCACTGGGCCTTTCATCAGAAATTCTCTCTTCCTTGCCTACCGCCACTAAAAAGCAACTTTTGACTAAGCAGATAAAAGACCAGGCAATACAAATGGACTTGGGTCGAATTGCAGTACTTAGATGTGCACCGTTGTAGAAGACCTTTACATTTCAATGGGCAATGGAACATTACCTAACCTTGTTGTCCAATTATGGTCTCCGCAGAGCTTTGAGGCTCTTGCGGTTGGATCTAGTCCCTACAGAAGTACTGGTGGGAAGGCGTGCTAACATACCGTATGCAGAAAGAATTTGCGCTTGCCCATTGGGCCAGGTAGAAGATATACTCCATGTTCTATTTGTCTGTCCTCTGACCTCCCATTGAAGGCAAGATTTCTTGAGCCAAGGTTAGCAGCAAACATTGCCACAACTCTTTGGCTTATGTATGCAGGCCAGATCCTTGGAGCAAATAACAAGCCTAGCCAAGTGGGCGTGGGAACTGTATAAAAGACATTTTTAACTGAGGGTATTTTATGGCCTATGATACCTGTTTATTGGTTTACATTTTACTTTTTTATGGTTTGGTCGTATATGGAAATTACTGTATTGTTATCGCTGTTTTAATTATTGAGCCATGGTTTTCCCAGTGCCCTTGGAATAAACTATATTATATTAATTATTTATTATTATTATTAATAATAATTAATAATAAAAGCTGGATTTTGAAAAGAGATTAGTCTAGAACCCAGTCCAGTTTTTTCATGATTCATTTCAATTAAGTAGGTAGTTTCTTTTCTCATGTCAATGTATCTGAATCTGAGAAAACATTTCTGAGAAATCCATACTGGGAATCTTTTATATAAGGAACGAGGACTTGAACCAGCACCCTTGAGGGCCTGGAGATGCTGGCGGACTCCTCAGCACCACTGATTCACTCTGGCCAGGGCCCAAGATCTTTGCTGAAGGCTCTCCCCCAGTGCTGGTCAGGCCACATCCCTCCCTCAACATTGCTCCATGTCCCCAGCTTCCTGATTGACCATTCGACTGTATTTAAGGCTAAAGCCACAGGACACTGGGTGGATCATCTGTCCACTTCCTTCCTGTTTCCCCAGGGGCCTGCTCTGCACGAGGCTGGCTACTGGACTTGTGTTCCTCTATCTGGCTGCAGTTGCTTGCCCCTTGGATTAACTTTGTTTTAACACTGTTATGGACTTGCTTTGACCTACATCCCCAAATCTGTTCTGCCTGCCTGCTTACTCTGTCCTACTCATTGCATTGTAAGTCCTGCTTCCTGCCCGCCCGCACCATTGTCTATCTGCCTGTCTACCAGGTCCTACCTGCCTGTTGCCTGTTTTGTGTCTCTCTGTCTTGCAGCCCTCTTGCCCCCTTGATTCATGTGTTGGTCTCCAGCCTGCCTTGACTCTCCAGTTCCAATCCTGCACAAACTTTGGACCCAATTCTTTGCACAAAACATCTGGTTGTGGAACTGACTCTGGCTCCAATCCCCACAATCCTGATACACTAGACTGAGCATCCTCAGAGCCACCAGTGTTATCACATCTGAGCAGAAATACAGTTCCTCAAACTTGTCTCTTTGCAGCCATAGTAAAAAGGAAAATACTTGTTTGAAGCAAATCACCAAATCCATAGTTAGAGGTTTCAGTTCAGGTATATGTGTGTATTTTATGGGTATATTATGTCCAGTTTTATGGTTTTTATCTTTGCATTTTGTGTGTCATTCGCCTGCCCTGAGCCTTCAGGGAAGGGCAGGATCTAAATCTAAATAAACAAATAGAAACATTTGTGATATTTCTAAACTGATTGTTTTCTTGTGAATGATAGGGTTCCTTCTTTCAGTTTAATAACCAGTAACCTTTGTTGCTTATAGTCCCCCTTCTCTATACTGCAGAATTCAAGATGTACCGTAGCCATTTCTGGCTGTCCAAGAGAGAGAAGGCTTTAATTAGCAAAACTGAAATTAGCATTCCTGCTTTAAGCAGATCTTGAACTTCTGTGCTGCAGTAGGTAGTCTGGGAGAAATGCTTTTATTCCTATGGTCCAAATATAAGGAAGGGTGAGTAAAATGGGTGCAGCCACATGAGATACCCTGGGGAGGCTACCACACCTTGGGCAGCCTTAACACAGTCTGGGCAGCCAGACCATGATGTGACGCAGTGCATCGTGTGCCTGGCTGCTGCCATATGTTTTCCCACTGTGTGAAGGGGTGTGTAGCTGGTTGCTATGCGCTGAGTCCTTGGGAAAAGTCTACGGATGCATCATGTAGCAGCCTTACCCCATTGAGGGTTAGGTTGCCCAAGGCGTGGCAGCCTGTGTGCTGGGGCCCCTTCTGCCCCACCACATAATGAACTCCATGGTGGGGCTTTGAGTAGCGGGTACTTCTGCCTGTTGCGTACTGCCATGTCACACACAGAGGTGGGATTTTGGTCAGGCCGGGGGAGGGAAGCAGTGCAGGGCTAGACTGGGCACCTGCTTGCATGGTCAATGCCTTGGTCTGCCCCACGCCATGTCAGGAGATCACACCTGACTGCCCCGTGGAGGGCCTGACCATCTTGCCAGCTTCACACACTGGCCCCATACTGTGGCAGCAGTGCTTGTCTGCCACAGGGCCGCATGGGAATTGGGCTCTGTGGCAGCTCATTTGACTGCACCCAATAATTACTCATACATGCAGCTATCATTAAAGACATCACATCATGAAGAAATGACAAAAGATTTTTCCTGGTCCCAGGAGGAAGGAGAGAGATGTCAGATAGTTTTGCATTATATTGCAACCTCTACTAAATCATGAATGAACACACAGTGAAACCAAACACAACAAGTGATGGACCATGCTGGTAGGTCATGCCTACCTCTCCTAGAGACCTGAGGAGGATCTGTTTTTTTGTTATACTGTGGTAACATTTGTGAGCTCTGCTAATAATTATCATACAACTAAAGTGAGGTTGGTTCTGGTAAACATCAAATATGCTCCAGGTGGTTTGACAATTTCTTGCAGAATGTAGATAGTCCTTGCAACTATAAATTATCTGCGTAGTTCAGCTAGTCATATGGTCCATTTAGCAAGGTGTGATTTTAACTTGTTACAATCTCTGAACTGTGAGGGTAATTTCAAATATATGCTCAGTATACTATGCTCAAGGAGAAACATGAAATATTAAGCTTAAGGCAGAATACGTTAAAATCTTTCCTATTAAGTTAAAAGAAACCACACTCCATAACTTTAGCTGGAGTTTATAAGTGCAGAGTTCTGACTAGAAGCTTTGGAAATAGTTTGTGATCTTATTTGTACAATAGTTGGTACCTTGAGGAGGCTGGCAGGAGAGTATCAGAAGAATAACATGGAAAAAGAAAGCTGCTTTGCACCAAAAAATAAAATGAAGAAGAAAAAAACCCTTGCTGAATAATTTAAAAAGAGGCAGTCTAGCAACTGAAGTGATGGTGTAAATAGTTAGACAAAATAGTTTAATAGTGAAAGAAAGGGCCCACAAAAGTTCTGCGAATATGATGGGAAAAGGACTGTTGAGAACAATGGGTGTTTTTACATACACATTTCTCCTGGATGTTTGCTGTTACATCCTGAACTTTCTGTGTGTCTAAATCACTCACCCAGATCTTAAACATCTGGCTCTTTGAACTTCTGCATAGAACTTTTCCTAGAACTTTTGTATGTAAAAAGTTCTCCTGGTAAACTACTTTGCTTCAGGCAGCTGTGGTCACTTGGTTTCCATGGCAGCCTGTCACGTCTACAGCTGTGGCTACTTTAGGCTGCCTCAGAGCAGTGTGTGTGTGAAGAATGCATCCAGAACTTACTTGGCAACTTGTAAACCCAGAAGATTGAAAAATCCGGAACTTTAAGGTGTGTGTAAAAATGCCCAATGACAGCCATTCTAATGCTACTTCTGTTGCACTGCCAACCTCAATTAAAAGTAAGAAAGACCAAGTAAGCTGGTATGCTGTTAAAATGTGATCCCACCAACAACATTGTCTGTCTGGGCATTTCATGGCATGTGGTAGAATTTGATCTCAGGCAATTGATTACATTTGTTTCTGATGGCAAGAGATTTAGGGAAAGGAAGGGCATATGGTTTTTGTGTTGCCAACCAGTGTTTCTATTAAAAGATTGTGGTAAAGTAAGAGGGGTGGAGATGGCAAAATGTATTATATCAAATGTCTCTTCATCTAATAATTTTCTTTTAGAAGTTCATTTGTTTCAGTACCTAGCGATACATATTTTCCCCAGCTTAAAAAGGCCATTGTCTTCAGCATAATAGAGAGCATATAACAAGAAAAACAACTAGACTTCAAGGGGATGGGGGGCATGCCCCCTGAAGCAAAACTGTGTGTAGAGGCTGTGTGTATAAGGCTGGGATGCTGAATTTGAATAGAAGACACTTTTAAGCTATTTTCCTTGTGAGACAGCGATTTGTGGGGACTGGTCCTGCAAGGACTTACACTGGTTTAAGTGTGGCCTGTTATATTGGTGGAGAATGCAGGCACACCTAACGTCAGCCATCAACCTGTCATGCTAAAGGGGGGGAGGTGAGCCTGCGCAGGGGTAGTACCCAGAGAGCATTATGAAAGGACTCAGTCCAGAAGCAGAGAGAGAGAGGAAAGCTGCTAGGGGATTCTATCTGAAGCTTCCTGGGAAGGTAGTGCCTGGACAAGCTCCTTGGATAGAGGTAGAACTACCAAGAGGCAACATGGCAGCAGGAAGACTGTGCTTAGAATGAAGATATGATTTGTGGAACTGGATCAAGCCAGAGCTGTGATGTTTCTGCTGGAAGATATAGTGGAGTGGCTGGGGACTCAACAGGAGCAATGGACCTGAGCCAGAGATATATCTAGAGAGCAGCAGCAAGGACCTTTGACAACATGGATGAGAAGTAGTTGGTGTGAGCAGCCCACAGCATGAGGTCCCTCAAAAAGGGAGCTGTACCATGCATTTGCTGGAGAATGGAGGTACCGGGGACCCAAAGGGGGAGGGTACCACTAAAGCAAGTTTCTTGTGTGGTTACCTTGGACACTTGTGGAGGGAGTGCCCTGCGTACTGGCACTTGAACTGGGACTTGAAAACTCTGAGGTTCCAGAGTAGAGGGAACCCTCGAGCAAGCCCAACTATTAAGGGATGGATTATAGTTTCCTGAACTTGCAGTGGTATATGGACCATGTGAAGAGAATGCCCCAGAAGTTCCCAGAGTGAGACAAATAGCTCAGACAGAGATGCCCCTAAGGGAAGGGATAGCAAGAGGGATCAGAGGACCTAAATGGGAATCTCAGGCCCTAAGCTAGACTGAGCATATGACAGTATGAAGACGTGAATAAAAGGTGAGGACTGCCTCCAAAAAGAGGTAAAAGAGCTGAAAGCTAGGGATGGGTGAACAGAATGCCTGAGTTCGAGTTCGGTAGTTCGGTTTGGCAGAGTTCGGTTCAGTTGAACTCAGCCGAACATTTTTAAAAGTACCAAAAGGTACCAAAACTGAAATGTTTTTGGTATCAGTATTTTTCGCCCTAAAACCACCCCTGGTGCCAGGAAGTCTGTTCCTCAGCTGCCTCCCCCTTCCAGTCATGTTTTTCCTGCCCAAAGTCACATTTTTTCCACCCCCGAACTCATCCGAACTTTTCTGAACTGTTCAGCAGTTCGAGCATTCAGTTCGGTTCAGTCGTCCAAACAGGCCGAGTTCAGGTCGAACTCTGAACTTCTGAACCACGTTCGCCCATCCCTACCAAAAGCCTCTAGGGAGGAGATATTGAAAGAGTTGGTCCACCTTGAACACAAGCTAAGGAGGCTCAAGGTAGCCAGAGGAGTAGATGTAGTTGGGGCAAAAGGTCCAAGCAGGGAAAAAATGATGTAGTTGGGGCAAAAGGCCCCTGAGGGTTCCTAGCAGCCTATGTAACAGAGGAAATAGTAGAAATAGAGGACAGTAGGCCCATCAAAACTCCACCAGGCAAGAAGGAATTCGGACTGGAGCAGACAGATGAGGACTGCCCAGAGGACATAGAGGTCCTTAAGAAGATGGCCAAGCCGGTGCTGACTCAAAATGCCTTCCTCAAAAAGGAGGCTGAAAGGCTAATGGCAGCTCAGGAGTCCACAAGCCTGAGAAAGAGCAAAAGAGAGTTCTGGGGAGCAGAACAAGTGATAGGACAGGGACAGAAAAAGAGTAGTGGGAAAAGTCCTCCACACAAAGGGCCCCAATGTAAGTTGGGAAAGGCTGGGTGGGCCTAGCTCTCACCGCTTCTTAGGCAGTAGAAAGAGTCTCAGAGATGAAATAGGCTGTAGAGTGTAGGCAGAGAAGACAACCGCCTAAGGAGAAACATAAAGTTACAGAGTGTAGGCAGAACAGCCGGTACCCTAAAATTGACAGAAGGGGTCTCAGAGAGAGAGAGAGAGAGAGAGAGAGAGAGAGAAGTTAAGGTCCATCAGAGTGGTAGGGTGCAGGTGATCAAGCTGACCACTCAAGACTATGTGGGAATAGAAGGCTGTAGGGTGTAGGAGGAAGAGCCAGCAACCTAAGGACATAAAGTTAGGGGTACAGGGTGTAGGCAGAGGAGCCAGTAGCCCAACAATGATATCTGGAGTGGTGGGTAGGTAATAGAGCCGGCCATTCAAGACTGTAGGAATATGGTAGGCTGTAGGGTGGAGGCAGAGGAGCCGGCAGTCGAAGCATGTCATGGATGAATATGAAGGGCTACAGGGTAGGCGATGGAGCCAGTAGCCAGATGGAGATGTATATAAACCCAATTAGGATCACAGGGTCACAGATGTAAGGAGAGCCCTATGGGAGAAGGGGTTGCCCCAGAGACCCTTACGGTAAAGTATGTGAATTTTATTACTGTGTGAACTATATAACTTATGACTGATACTGTGAATTATACAAATGTTACTGGGAATTATATGAATGGAAATTGTGTAACTGGTGAACCAGGCTGGCTGTAACGGGTGGAGGAAGTGAGAACAAGAGTGACAGGGTGAAGGCAATGAAGCTGGTCACTTATGCAATACAGATATTGGCTGCAGGGTGAAAGCGATTGAGTCGGCAGCTGAGTGGGAAACTTTATTGAAAGATATTGTGAAATGCCTTGAATCAGAAACATGGCTACAGGGTGACAACTGAGCTGGCAGTCCAAGGAATAGAGTATACGAAGACTGGATATAGCTGGACTGTGAACTGTTTGGAGGGAGATTGCTACACCCTGCTTAATACGGAGGTATAGAAGCAGGACATACTTTGAATAGGTCCATCTCCAAAAAGGAGGAGGGGTGTGGCAGGGCACAGTCTGCGAGGCACGCTGGCCCTTTAAGAGAGTTAGCATCCACTTGTTTGCAGGTGCTAGTGAGGTTACAGGCAATACATGAACCAAAGGACTGCGCCTAAAGTAAAACAGCTGTGCTTGGGCAGGGCAGAAGCCAGTCCAGAGATAAAACCTGAGCCAGAGCTCAGTGCATGAGAGAACACAGGAGAGGCAGAAGCTAGCTAAAGCTCTGTCTCCAGATCAAGCCTGACTCTGAGGGTGCTGCCTGGGCTGAGAGGTAAGGCTGGGTGGGTTGTTTAGAAACAGTCAAAGGAGCTGCTGAGGAGACAGGAGTGTGAGTGGGGCTCTGTCTCCATACAAACCCGCTCTGAGGAGGTGCCTGAGCTTAAGGGTTTGCTACAAAGGCTGCAGGGTGTAGGCAGAAGAGCCAGCAGTCTAGACACGTGTGCTAGGCGTCCTAGTGTGCAGGAGTGGCTGTGCCTGGCCCATAAAGGACTGTGAGTAGTAACCCTTCGCCGCCACCTCTAGTGGTGAGGGGCGATTGTCTCGCTCCCTCCCCTTTCACCACGAAGGATGGTGAGCCGGGGGGTCATCCCCTCAGGCCCGCAGCTGGAGGATGTGCCTCCCCACGCCCCCCCCTTTCCGCTGCATCAGCAAGAGGCTCTGCGGCGGATGGGAAGGAGGAGGGGAGGAGGGGGGGAGGGAGGGGCCGAAGAACGGCACAACTGCCCGCATGGCGGGAATCCTTTCCGGACCCGGCGAGGGTTGCTAGGCAGCCCTGGCCGGGAGAAGCACTGGGAGTGCGAATTGATTGGTGCACCGCCCAGAAGGGGCGGTGCAATGAAAGAATTTTGCCGCTCGTCTCCTCAGTTTGGAGCGGGCGGCAATCAGAGCAGCAGCACGCCGACGCGCGGAGTCAGGCAGAGTCTCTGAGTCGGCGGCAGCACGCGGTAGAGTAGGGGTAGCGAGGAGAGAGACCGGTAGGGATACTACCATCTCCCCACCCCACACCCCTTCCGCGATCGCCCGCAAGGGAACCAATAAGCAAGATGGGGGCCAGGAAAAAGAAGGGGAAGCGGGGTGGGGGCCGTGGAGAGGCCTGTCCCTCCCCAGCACCAGAAGAGGTGGGGGAAGCCCCCGGGGGTCTTGGGCCAGCGAATCAGGCCGGAGGGTCTGAGTGAGAGCCTACGGATTTTGATGAGGTGGCAGGGTGTC
>QEPC01000841.1:835144-892946 GCA_003113815.1 Sphenodon punctatus | reverse complement strand
ACCTGGGTTAGGTAGGTTAGGAATCTTGATTGGGCATCTCCATAAGAGATGAGGGGAGCTCAGCCGCAATGGCAGGTTATGGCAAGCGGAGGAGTCAACCCCTTGGGAGAGGGGACTGCGGAGGCCGTAGGGACATGTACTGACCCCGGCTTGAGGGTACTCTTCTACTTCCCAGGCCCAAGGACCCTAGTCCCCTTCTCATGAATTCCGTAGTGAGAAGGGGAGGCGTTCATAAAGTTAAGAGGGATTGGTACCTGATGGTATATTGGGCCAATCCCAGAGTTATAGTGATAACTTTGTTAAGGGTGCTGGACCCAATTCACTTGAGTGAATTCCCCCCACCATTACAATTTCGGACAGAGAATTGATTAAATAAAGAGTGCGGCCTTTTAAAATCCAAACTATGGTTGTCGTGTCATCTTTGGGGGAGGGGGGTGCGCCGACAACTGTGACTTTATATATGGTGGAGAACTGCTATGGACATTTTGAAGCTGACCCAAGGGGGGATCTAAACCCTGAAGCAGAACTGTGTATATAGACTGTGTGTATAAGGCTGAGTTGCTGTATTTGAACAAAAGCCACTTCAAAGCTAATTTTCTCGAGAAACAGTGATTTGTGGGGACTGGTCCTGCAAGGACTTACACCGGGTTACCCACGCCTTGTTACACTTGGTACCTAAGCAGGTCCCAGATCATGAGTTTGTGTCCTGGATCTGTCCCCTACCTTGTGTGTATGCCTTCAAATCTGCTCCTTTACCCTGGGCTCAGTTTTTCAGTGGTTGGAGGTAGGAACTGGATCTGATGGTCAGATCCAGGAACTGAAAAGGGGCACATAAAAACTTGCCACAGGTCGCATTTGGCCCCCGATATGGGGTTCCCCACCCCTGCCTAAACAGTAACGTTTTTAAGTACATTGGTTTCATCGCCATATTCTTATTCCTGCTGCAGTAGCAGGAGGGGGTGGCCTATACATTTAAATATATAAATAAATGTCTCTCCTCTCCCCCTACAAATAAACATCAAAGGACCTCCATGAATTGTAGTGAGGAATTCATAGTCCTTTTTCATTCCCCCCTCCCTTTTCTTAAAATAAAGTTAATGCTATATATGCTGTTAAGAACATCATTTTCCATTTATTCACTGGTCACACTTTGGCAAGATAAAGCACTGTGCACAGTTTCAAGAATGAGGTACAAAAATTTTCAGCACCAGTTTTTGGTGAATTCGTTATAAGGAAATCTTTTTTGTTGGAACCCTCCAGCATGCTAATGATTCAAGTGTTCTTATGGGTCACCCAGTCTTTTATTAGTTAATACTTCTTACTGACATTCAATTACCCACCAAAATCTCTCTCATCATGTACTAACATGCACATTATCACTCAGTTTTCAACTTTTCTTTTCAATTTTATCCATTCTTTTAAGTCTTTTATAATAATCCCAATTCATCTCAGTCAGCTCTTCTACAATAAAACTGAGTTGAGATCCAAGTAGTAACTTACTTTCTTGTATTGCATTAAGTATTTCAGAAAAATCCACATCTCTCTTCTGGACATCTGGCCTTATGGGTATTTGCATTTCCAGCTGGTTCCCTTGCAAATCCTCTCTTCCTTCTAAAGAAATTGAAGAGATTGGTGGAGTTTGCAACAGTTCAGCAGAGAATCCAGCAAACGGGGGAATTTGAGGAGAAGCAACTTTTGCAATGGCTATTATACAACCTAGAATGTGTCCCCCCACACAGTCCAGGAAGGTGCAGACCAAATGGCTGAACACTGGCTATGGGTTAAGACTAAGGAGAGCAAAATAACCTATCTCCACCCATTGATATTAACTGCTGAATTCACTTAGGCACTTGCCAGGATCTGACAATGCTCCCCTCATCATAGCAACCACACAACCAACATGAAAAAAGGGAAGAAGAAGGAACATCTTCACACCTCAGCAATGCCAATAACTATGCTAAAGAAAGAAAGCAAATAAAAAACAAAGCGTCCAGTCAGCAACCACCTTACAGCAAGTGTTAGGAAGCACGGAAGCAAAGATAAACATAGCACTTTACTCAGGTAATTGAATGTAACTTCCTCCATGCCAAGCAGATGCAGTTCCGTCGTGTATGAAGTGCTGCA
This sequence comes from Sphenodon punctatus, assembly GCA_003113815.1. Classification (NCBI taxonomy): domain Eukaryota; kingdom Metazoa; phylum Chordata; class Lepidosauria; order Sphenodontia; family Sphenodontidae; genus Sphenodon; species Sphenodon punctatus. The sequence goes on along the minus strand of QEPC01000841.1, from coordinate 890,822 downwards.
ACACTACAATGTGTTTCACAGCAGTCTGAATGATCCATACAATTAGGTTTTGCAGCTGTCATGGTGTGAATTCTAGAGCGCTGCCCACTTCTGCAGCAACTGACATGCAGCAAATGACATAGGCAATTAGCCAAATTTTCAAATCTACTTGCACACGTAAGCAGACATATTACTACTCATTTTTCAAGCCTAAATGCTTTTTTGCATTTGCAAATTAAGCAGTGAGATTTTAAAATTTGGCCTCCCCCTGTAAAGAAAGACAGCTGTGTTTCAGCAGCAAAGCATTTTAGGAGTTCTGATGATCCACTGCACGTATACATTTAGGACTGTGATCATTAGATTATTCCAAAAAAATTGAAGATTGAAAATGCTGGGTAAATGACATATTTTCATAGAGAAATAGCATAAAAATTACTCATCACATAATAACAAATAAGATAATCATAATTATTAATAATAGTAAATAATATACATTTATTTTTACTGCACCGCCACCATGACCAAATGGTGTTCAAAGCACTTTGCAAGCCATAAAATATAATAAAACTATATAAAATCCATTTAAAAACAATTTAAAAGGGGAAGGCAAAAAGGGAGGACAAAATACATTAAGGGAAACAAGCAGTGGATCCATCAAGAGGAACAAGCAGTGGAGAATTAATGTGTGGATGGAGGAACTGAGATGAATATCCACTTCTGGCTGGAGGCACAGGAGTGGAGGTTAAGGGGCGCTTTGGGGGGGGGGTTAAGGGGTGGGCTGTTTTCACAGTGATTGACTCAGAAATGTGGAAACAACAAACCCAGAAGTAAAACAGTATCCTTGGTAATGCAGTAAGCAATAAATGAATGGTACACGGTAAATGGCAAGTGAAAGTCAGTAAATTGGGATAGTATCTCACTGTATTGCAAAATTTGAGAAATCGCACTGGTATCAGGAAAGAGTCAGGAAATTAATTCCGGTTCCTGATATGGCCATTTTTTTTCGCAAGCAGCAATTTAGCTGCTCATTTGAGTCCTGATAAATATACACAATAATAAATATTATGAATAAATAACACAAAATTTAGGAATACAGGGCATGCCATGCTGGACTAGTTCAGTAATTTATCATGCTGGACTTGTTCAGTAATTTACCTCCGTTAGTGGCCAATCAATCAAGCGTCAAAAGAAAAAATATTCTCTCTCACTACCCACTCTGCAAATCAAGAGAGTTGTGCAATAGTTCTTAGGATGGTGGGGAAATTCCTTCCTAAACTCTACAGCAACCTGTTTGCAACATGAAGTGTGAGATCCAAATACCCTTCACTGTCTTATCTAGCATAGCTACAAATGTTATCCCTGGTGACAATATTATTCTGTCCTTTTTTCAAAGGATATTGCCACACTATTAAAAAACATGAACCCCATAGTGAATTAAAGATCAGCCTTAGCCATTTCATTCCTCAGTAGGAAAATATTATACTTTTAAAGTACTTCATGTTTTCTCCAGTCTTTTTCTTAGTAGCAGAGAGAAGATCCTGCTGCTAACACTGGGCTGTTCCTCTTGTGAATTCCTGTTGCTGCCATTGCAGCAGCAGAAGACCGATTTACTGATGAAAATTGAAGACAGTTTGTCAAGTTAGCCTGCAGATTCTTCAAAGAATTACAACTAAGGAAAATCTACAGATGTCTTAAAAGACTGGGGACAAAGATCTGTCTCTGCTCTTCCAAAAAAATATGATATACTGGAAGCAATGAAAAAAATTGCTGGCCCTGTAAGAGATCTACAGATAGCCAGCATAGAAAAGCAAGTAGTTAGCCCAGAATTGCTCCTCATTTATCATTTATTTCAGTTTGCTGATCTGTGAAGCATGTCTAACAGGGGTGAATTATTTCAGACCTAGAGAAGGAAGAAGTGATTTCCAAAGCCAAGCAATTTCTACTCATTATCATAGGTCATCTCTAAACCAGAGAGCTCTTTGAAGATGCAGCTTGAAGCTGGAATGATGTTGTTGTCCAATGTCACAGTACCACTATGTAATCGGGTATAGGTAGCACTGGTTGGATAGGTGCTGGAGCTATAAGTAAAGGCAGATCACGCCAAGAGTTGGTTCCAAAGAGCACAGCTGTCAACCAAAGTGGAGGAATGTGCCTAACTTGCTCAACTGTGCAAGCCACTGGAGGCCAGCTGACTGGAGCTGGGCATGGCTGGGTCAGCCCATGGAACCTCATAAGGTTGAGCTGAGCCCTCAGTCTGGGGGATCACCAGGAAGGCAGGAGTTAAGAAGGACTCTGCTTCAAACAAGGCTGAGAAAAGAGACTACTAGGGAGAGGCAAAAGCCAGGAAGGACCCTGCCTTGCAAGGGCTCTGGATGTTCTGAAGCACCGCTAGTATGGCCGCCCTGGAGCCTCTGCTCCACCTGTACTTCTGGCGGGCTGCCTTTAAATGGATGGTCCACCCAGGAGTAAGGCGGAGCAGAGGCGGGGGTGTTGTCCATGTGAAAACACCTTGTGTGTTTGTGCAGGGTGGCCCTGGAAAGTCTCCCACCTCCCAACCTCACCACAGCAGTCACTTCAGCCCCACTTCTCCCTCTCCCGAGTGGAGGTGGGGAATTTTCAACTGTAGTTTTGGTCTGTGTCCGCAGACCTTGGATCAGGGCCATTATCCTTAATACTCAATCAGAGAGAACCATGAAGAAATGTTCAACAGTATTATCCAGACAGGTTTCAAGAATACACACACAGATGGTGGACTAGTCCTTAACAACCATCCATCTCTTAATAATTAGCCACAGGTTTGCATTTATCAGCATGAACTGAAGCACAGCATCTGTCTGATGTCACCCTGGCTCTCCAAGAGCCAACTAGAGGGAAATATAAAAGATAAGTCTTTCCTTTCCCATTGACATTATGCTACTGGAAAAGGAAAAAGAGGTGAGTCTTATCAATCCCTGATACTGCTTTTGTGCAAGAGGCTGCTCAATTTCTTTTATGATAGGGGCGATTGGCCAAACCAAGCCTGCTTCCTACCTTTGAGAGCATAGTAAAATTGGAAGTGGGTACTGCAAGTTAGGAGAAAGAGAAATTGCTCTGATAGAACTCCACAAACTACCACTGCTGCAAATGTTCTGCCCATCTCCAATCTCATCTGTTTTGGATAAATAACAATGGAAGACTAACAAAGTTGTTCCAGCACTTGGTTGATTTCTTTAGTTGGCCACCTATAGTAATCCAGGCCTGCTTCAACAGCAGATCTCTTTGGGCAGCTCTGAGTGCTCCTTTTATGCCTCAGCAAGCAGAACTCTAAAGAGGGAGGGAATTGGTGGGAGGTGCTTGATCTTTTTGTAAAGCCAAAGATTCTGCTACCCAGTGCTTCAGACCAGCTACGGATATTCCTAGGACACTGCTGTTTGAAACAAGCACCAGCTCTATCAGCATCTCTGTCAGATCCCCTTGCAGAAAATTACATCTGTGATGTCAACTGGAAAACATATTCCCTCTGCCACAATTAATTTTTAAAATGTTACTAGTAGAGTAAATATGAGATCATGTAAAGTTGTTTTTAAAAACAAAAACAAAAAAACCCCACAAAACCACCAATGTTCATCTTTAATTCAATCAGACACACATTTTCTTTAACTGAAATAGAGGAGTCAAACCTGCCCTTCACACTTTAAATTCAGCATTTCTCATGTCGGTAGGTTGACTCCATGCTGCACGAGGCAGTAGAGTGCTTCCTTTTGTGTATTCTAAATGTACTCTCCATTCAGTATGGGGGGAAAACAATGATAAAGAATATTTTATTATTTTAATATTATACTTTGTACAAGCCATGATTCTCTATGATTATAAGCATTAAAATAAAATATTTCAAATCCAATGTTAAAGCAATGTGCCATATGGACCTTGATCCAGTAAAATATATAAGAAGTCACTCTACTCATGTCTTTAATGGCTTCACTAGATCAGGGTCATATTGAACATAATAAATATGCAATTACTACTACAAGTTGCATTTAGGATAGGAAGTGCACAATTCTGGAGCCGAATGTTTGCAAAAAATTCTGAACACATTCAAACATGAACATGCCCATCCCCTAACTTATTGGGCCTGTAGGCATGTACATATGATGATTTTTTATTACCAGAGTTTGGACATGGACACACAGAAAGTTATGCAACTTTAAAAATATGGCCCAAAAATAGGGATAACATATTTTACAATAAAGACAATCCTCCACATCTCATTACTTTTGAATGAGTGTGAGAAACCTGAACCAATCTTTGCAAATCACTAGACAAACCAATATTTCAAGAACACTGTGGGTATTTTCAGACATTACGATCCCACACTCAACCACAGTGAATTCCCACCGGGTGAGCAAGGAACCGTAACGTCTGATGGGGGGAACGGAAGTTTCCCCCCCCCCCAGATGTTCACCCCCGTGAATCACGGCGAGGAATCACATTCACCACGCGATCGGCGGTCCCAGCGGGACCGGCCCCAATCGCGTGGTGAATGTGATTCCCCCCCGTGGTGAAGGGCCTTGTCCNTGGGGGTGAGGGGGCTTGGGGGTTGGGGATGACCAGGCCAGGGGCAGGCCCCAACCAGCCCTGACACCCAGTGACACAGGTCCAGGCCCAGGGGGGGCTGCCTGGGCACCCCGGAAGCCCTCCACCAACCACCCTCCTATACCCCACAAGGTATGGAGCACCCCGGCACCAGAGGCAGGTGGCCAAAGAGGCCAGCGCACAGCAGCCCAGGCAGCAGCCAGAGGACCCAGGTGAGCCACACAGCTGGGGGGACAGGGAGGCCACATGGAGGACCCGGGACATGCATGGCAGGATGGGGGGCTGGGAGAGGTGGGAGGGGGGGTGCAAAGAGGGGCAGGCAGCTGGGGTGGCAAATGACTAACCACTATGTACCCTACAGGACAGCCGGAGGGGCCCCAGCAACTCATGCCTGTGCCCACAGCCCAGTGGATGAGGGAGCTCCAGGCACAGGTACAGCGCCGGAGGGAGGACCAGGCAGAGGACATTGTCCAGACCACCACAGAACAGGGGGAGCGGATGATTGCAGCTGTGGACCGCATGGAGGCGATCATAGAGCGCTCCTTGGAGCAGGCGGAGGCGAGGGACCAGAGGCTCCAGGCAGAGGTGCGCCTGGAGCGGAGGCGTGAGCGCTGGGAACACGGCAAGCAGGTAGAGGCATTTGGGTGGCTGGAATAGGCCATCTAGAGGATGGTGTGGGAGCATTCAGCCAAAATGGACAGGTCCCATGATATTGGGACCTCCCTGCTCCTACACACAGGCACTATGTGCGTCTATGTCATGGCAGTTGCCCCGCCGGGCACCCTGCCTGCCCAGGGTCCTGTGCCGGGCCCCTTGGTGCCCCACCACCTCCCCACCCACCCCAGCCACCTCCATGCCCGCCTCCACACCTCCCTCCCACCACCGCCTGCCCCTCCGGATGCCAAGGCATCCCGGGACACCATTGGGGACACGGACAGTGGGGGGGGAGCTCCCAGAGCTCTGTGCTGCCCACAGGGCACTCAAGGGGGCACCCCAGGAAATGGGGGGGATGAGGGGGAAGGGGGATGGTAGGATGAGGGGGGCGGTGGTTGTGATGGTGGCACAGGTAGGTGGGTGATCTAATAAACTCACAGATGACACAGTACCACCTCCTGTGGTCAGTTCAGGGGCCGAGAGGTGGGGGGGACCATGCCCATAGAGGGGCTCACCCAGGGAACCCCCGGACCCCCAGGGGGGTGGGACAGGGGTGGGCGCCCTAATGCCTGGGCCTCCCCGCTGATGTGTCTGGCTAGGAGGATGCGTTTGGCATAATGGTATTCCCTTGGGTTGTCCGCGTTCACGTACAGAGGCATGGGGCCAGGAGGGCGGGTAGGCATGGGGTATTTGAGGGTGGCCCCATCTGTCTTGCACACGTTGTGCAGCACACAGCAGGCACCGATTACCAGGGCCGAGGTCTCCACTGCGTAGTCCAGATGGCTGGCGAGACTCCTCCAGCACTGCTGGAGGGCCCCAAATGCCTGCTCAACCACGGTCCTGCTGGCACACAAGCGGGTATTGTATAGCACCTCTGCCGAGGTCCAGGCGACTGGGTATACCTTTATCAGCCACCGGGTGAGGGGGTAGGATGAGTCCCCCAGGATACAGGGGGACATCAGCACCCCCTCGATCCGGGTCATCCCCATGTCTGCAAAGTTCCCCTGGTACATCCGGGCATAGAAGAGGGATATGGTCATGATCCACGCATCATGACTGCGCCCGGAGTTTCCCGTGAAGATGTCTATGAACCTCCCCCGGTGGTCCACGACTGCCTGCAGCTGCAGAGAGTGATACTAGTATTGGTATACAAAGCCCTATACAGTCTCGGCCCCTCTTATCTCGGGGACCGTCTCACCTTCCGTGACTCAGGACGGACCCTCCAATCCACTGGGGGCACCTATCTGGAGGTCCCCCATGTAAGGCGGGGGGCCACCATGGAGAGGGTGTTCTCGGTGGTCGGGCCACGATTGTGAAACTTCCTTCTGAAGGAAGTCCCGCCTGGCCCCAGGTCTGCTCACCTTTCGGCGGGCATGCAAGACTTGGCTGTTCGCCCAGGCCTTTGGAGGGGAGGGAAGGAGGGGTAAATTGGGGAGATTGGTGGGGTGGGGAATTTGGGGAACTGGAGGGTAGGGTTAGGGTTGGGTTTTTTTACATTTTTAAAAAGTGATGTTGGTTTTAATGTATTTTATTGTTTTATTGTGCTGTTAGCCGCCCCGAGATGCCATGGGCATGAGGGGGCGGCATAAAAATGTCATGAAATAAATAAATAAATAAATAAATAAATACCCATGCCTGTTGACATACTCCACGGCCTCCCCCGTGGAGGGGCAGAGGATCTCGATGTGGGTGCCGTCCACTGCACCCATGCAGTTGGAGAAGCCCCCAGCTGCGAATCTGGCCATCACGGTCTCCTGATCCACCAGCTGGATCACCCTGTCCAGGAGTATGCCCTCCACAGCCTCACAGACATCCTAGAGGATATAGGCCACGGTGCTCACCCTGACACCGAAGTGCTGCGAGATGGACTGGCAGGAGACAGGCGTTGCGAGGGACCAGACCCTGATGGCCACCCACTGGACCATGGGGATGGGGTTCCTCATGGGGGTGTGCTGTCACTCCAGCCAGGGCATGAGCAGCTCCACGAGCCACAGTAGGGTGAGCTTGTCCATCCGGAAGTGTGCCCTCCAGGCTGCCTCATCCCACTGAATCAGCGCCCGGGACCACCAGCCCTGGGCCCGGTCTGTGAACCATTGCCACTGGGCAATGGGCATAGCAAGCAGGGCGGCCCAGCGCATGGTCTCCCTCCTCCATTGGAGGCACCCAGCCACCTTGTGGATTGCCACAGGCCTGGTCCGGCTGCGGCACACAGCCTGTAAGTCTGCCCTGGACACCCGCTGTGCCCTGAGCCGGGTCACGGAACGCCTATGGGCTTGGTGAGCCCTGCGGGCCCCTGAAGCACTCCAGGCCACAGTAACCCATAGGCAGTCACCCAGGTGCACCTCAGCAGTCTGGATGCACAGCTGATTGGTGTGGGCATAGTACCACTCGGCCCTGAGTGCAAGGAGCATCCCGCATGCACCCAACCTGTCCCGCTCCATGGTGAGGTGAGCCCTGGGGGCCGCTGTGGCCCTGATGTAGGTTGGGACGGAAGTTCCCCCCCGGCTGCCTATGCTGGCTCCTGCAGGGCGGGTGAGGCGGGGTGCTGGGTGCGCAGTATTGAGCGCACCTGCTGTCCCTGGCAGGAGTCATGTGCACGGGCTGGCAAGAGTCGTGCGCACGGGCTGGCACACGCCCGGGCGTGCAGGCTGCAGCTGTATGTCTCCTGTCATCACCTCTCCCTGTTGGCAACATCGTGTCCTTGCCGGCCTGATTAGTGTGTTGGCTGTCCTGTCTGTGTACTCTGTTCCTGCAGCTGTGCTGGGTCCGCACCCCACGCCTCACTCGGTTGCCATACTTTGTTGTGGCCTGTGGCTTTCTCGGCCGGCCTTGGCGCCCCCTCCCCCGAGCCCCCTCCCACCTCTGGAGGGAATGTGCCCCCCCCTGTCTGTGGTGTTATTCTCCCTGGCATGCTGAACCACAGCTGGCTGTGCTTCCACCGGGCTCCCAGCCCCCATGCGGCCCCCCATCCATGGTCCTTCCGCGAGATCATGGCCCTGTGTGACCTGTAGCATACCCCAGCTGTGAAATTGCTGCTGAGCTGCCCGGACAGCCTGTCAGGTGCTTATGCGAGCCTGAGCTCTGGCCTTCATTACTTTGGCTATGAGGTGAGCGCCCGGGATTGCCAGCTGCATGCTGAGACGCTGGGGCTGGTTCCCTTTCCCGATCGTCACATCCTAGAGATGAGGTGCTCGCATGTGGCCTGGTCTGTGGCGGAGACTGTGTTCACCCTGTCTGTGTGCAGCCTGGCCACCTACATGGTCCGTCTTGCGGAGGGGGACCCTGCCCTGGCCATGTCCTACTTTGGCTGCGTTCACGGGGCCCGTGGGTACCAGCGCTCCCGTGGGGTGGTGTATCTCCAGCTGTTGGAGTTGGGTCAGCTTCTGTGGCCCCCTGCTGCCGACTGCTGCATGTCTGAGCCTACAGCGGCAGAGCTGGTGGCGCTGTCCAGTGTGTGGTCCCGTTCCGATGTGCAGCTGGGTCTGTCCATGCAGGATCCCTTCGAGGCTTACTACCTGATCACCCACCACATGTACATGCAGGGGTACAACAGGGGCATGCTTCATTGGCCCCACCTCATTCACCAGGTGGGGCACCCGGCCCCTGGTCCCTTCGTGGCCCCCAGCAGCTGGTGGTGAGTCCCCCCTGTACCTCCAGGACCCCTGTTCCTGGCCCCCGTGTGGGTTCCCAGCTCCGCCCTGCTGCCGTGAACTGCTGCCTGCTCCCTCCTTGCTGTCCCGGCCATGCTACTGTGCTGCCTGCTTCCTGGGATGTTGCTGGCCCTGCCCGTGGCATGGGCCCCCCTTTGCCCCCCGCCTGTCTCTGTTGCTGGAGGTCACCTCCGTGGCTGCTGTTTTCATTGTCCACCTCTGGTGCCCTGACTGGACCCCCCGGCTCCCCAATGTGCTGCTGACCATCCTCGTTTGCCTGTGGCCCTTTCTGTGCCCCCCCTCATGGGTGCCCGTGTGCTCTCAGGGTTCTGGGGGCCCCGGGCTGGCCCCCCCAGCTTCCTCCCAGGGGGGGGGATTGTGTGACTTTTGACTTGCCTCACTGCCCTGGACCTCCTGCCTCTCTTGCATCGCCCCCTTGCCAGCGCTTGGGTTCCGAGTGTGCCTCCTGGACTGTTCCCAGCCTGCTCCATGTTCTGTGTGTGCTCCCGCTGTGCCTGTGCCTGTGCCTGGACTGCCTGGGGTTTCCCCCGTTCTGGGACTGCCTGTGTTGCTGTGGGGGTGCCCGTGCGGACTGTTCTGTATTGGGGGTTCTGGTTGCCGTTGCCTGTGTCCTGCTGTGCCCCTGTGACATTTCCCCTCCTCTTCCTGTGTCCCTTGCCCCCCTCCCCCCCATGCGCATTGTGCCTTGTGTGTTGTCTGTCTCACTGTGTCTCCCCCAACCCTTTCCTGTCCGGGCATGTGTGTTTGTGCTGTGTGTCCCACTGTGCCCTCGCTGTCCATGTGCCTGTTGTGTGTGGTACCTGGGAAGCTCTTTTCCCTCTCCCCCCTCCCTTCCCATTTCCCTTTTGTGGGCATTTCCTTTTGTCCTTTTTTTGTCCCTCAGGCTTTGTTTGCCCTCAGGTGGCCATGTCTGTGTCCCGTCCCTCCCAGGCTTGTTCTGGGTATTTAGACCATGGCTGGGAATCGGCATCATGTCTGTTGCACTGCCCCGGGCCGTAATCTGGTGGCCTGATTCCCTGCCGTGGTCCTGCTCCCATCATGTCTGTTCAGGGCCTTTATTGACCATGGGGGGTTGTTCGGTTTACCACAGCTGGGAATCCACTGTGGTGACTCCGGAACGTGAAACATCTGAAATCACCCCATGTTGCAGGACTGCATAGGACACCAATACAGCCCTGCAAGATGCATAAATAACCACCAAGGGTGGTTAAATGGTGGTTAGTGTCATGTCTGTTTTCACCCCATGATGAATTTATGATCCGTAGGCATAATTCCATTATACACAGCTTGTAAATCAGTTTTTAACTCTAAAGGTGCTAGGTTAACTTGAAGGTTTTGGGCAAATCTTGTAGATATTTTGGCAAGAGAGGGGGCAAAAGGAGCCCCAACGAAACCTGGGCTGTGCCTCAGCAATGGGCCCAAGTCACAGCCTGGACTAAAAACTGCCATGGCCCATGCAAACTACGGGTCTGGCCCGGGGAAACATCTGGCAGGCGTTTTCAAATGTGATGGGACCACGGGTGGCCAACGCGGGTCAAAGCGTGGCCATCTGCGGCACCATCACATTTGAAAACACCCTATGAGGTTCCATCTTATGGAATTTCTCTTGAATTCATTTGTCAGAGTGGAAGGGTTAACCTCCCCACATGTAGACATAGCATATACCTGAGAAAATAATTAGGAAGCACAAGGGCAAGTAAAGGACATGTGTTATTGTATTGTCTGTGAGACCTACACCACAACCCAAATTGTTCTGATTGCTCCTGACAGCAGAAGTTTCTATGAAGAGAAATGAGGTTCTCAGTAGAAAAAACACATTGTTAGCTACTGAGTGGATGGTCAGTAGAGTTTAGTAATGGGGAAGCAATGAGTATTGCCATTAGCCCGTTACTCTTCCTACTGGCCCCTTCAGACGTTTTGGGTTTCTTTAAACATAACATTAAAGTGTCTCTCAAACTGTTGGGATATTGACATGACATAGTTGCGTCTCACGTTCAAATATGCCCCATGTTTAGACATGTCTTGTTCCCGGCTCTTTTTCCCAGTTATCTTGCTTAGAGGTGTGTAATGTGTTTTGTTTAGTTACTAAAACAAATGAAGTCCCATTCATTTTAATAACTAGGAAACAGAAATGAATGAATTAGGAAATGAATGAAAACAAAAATGAATGAACTTTTAAAAATGAAAACGAAAGGAAAAATGAAATCGAACGAGGTCCCTTCTGCACACTCCTACTTCCTGCTGCTCCTCTGCCCACTTCTTGCAGCTGCTTGCCCGAATGCGTCTCTCTCATATCTCCTGCCCCCCTGGGGCAATCTCTGCAAGTTAACACCCTCCCACACTTTGGGGTACCTGCCTGTGCCAAAACCAGTGCCTGCTGCTCCTCTGCCCTTCTGCCACTGCCAGTCTGTGTGATGATTGTGTGTGTCTCAGTCTCTCATATCTTCTCCCCACTAGGGCATTCTCTGCAAGCTAAAGCCCAACATGCTTTGGACAGCATATCTCCTTTGCCAGTCCCTGCCTGCTGCTTACTGGTCTCTGTCTGATATTCTGCCTACTGGGGGCATTCTGTGCCACTTGAAGCCTTTTCAGACTTGCGGCACCACTGTGTCCTCCTATGCTAGTGCCTTGAGTGCCTGGCACCCGCTGCCTACCAGTGTCTGCTCTATCCTCTGCCCCCCTGCTGTGTGTCAGTCTGTCTCTGATATTTCCGCCCCCCCCCCCCCCCGGGCAGTCTGTGCAAGTTTGGGGGAAAGGGAAAGTGTCATAGAAGGACAGTAAAACGTCTGTTTAGAAGCATGGAAGCCCTGCTAAGGGATTCCCATTCATTTCAATGGGAAATGAATGGAAAACAAAAACAAGAGTTTTAAAGGAAAAAAACAAACTAAAAATGAATGAATTTTTGGAAATGAAAATGAAAGGGTAGATGAAAACAAACGAACTTTTAAAAACAAAAATGAAAAGCGGGGGGACAAAAACAAATGAATTATCTTCTGCACACCCCTACTCCTCTCTTGGTCCTTGTCTTGCTCCCCTCTCTAGTCATGCCTTGTTCCCTCATCTCTAGTTCCACTCCTGATCTTGTGCTTTCCCTGCCATAGTCCTTGGTAAATGAAAACAGAAACCGTCTCCAATGTAATGACCTATAAAGCCCTAAATGGCCTGGGTCCTGCCTACCTGCAGGACTGCCTCAGGCCCCGGATTGTATCACGGTCCTGCGGTCGACCGGGGATGCCCGACTCGTGGTCCCCTGGGTTTCTCGGTGGCGACGATGGGGAATGCATTCTCGGTGGCCACTCCTAGGCTGTGGAATTCCCTCCCGATGGAGACCCTCCTGGCCCCAGACCTCCCCTCTTTCCAAAGACAGTGTAAGATCTGGCTGTTCTGCTGGGCCTTTGGAGAGGGAGACGGATAGGGTGGGGGGTTGGGGCGAGTGGGGGGTTCTGTCCTTTTAGTATATTTTAGTATTTTAATGAATTTTAAAACTGTATATTATTTGCTTGTTTTCTTATTATTAATAATAATAATAATAATAATAATTGTATATGTTTATGTTTTGGGAGCTGCCCTGGCTGTGGGGTAGAAAAAAATGGAATGAATAAATAAATAAATACTACTAAAGGGCAAGAAAATAAAGAAAATTGTTCAAAAGAGAAGAGAATCGATTTAATTAATTGTCAAATTCTTTAACTATTTTTTCTTTAGTTAAAGATTAAAAGTGTGAATAAAACAATGATAAAGTGACATGAAAGTCAAGGCTGCAACTATTAACTGTTCAGTGTTGTAACAATGCTCAAGGGTTATATTAACAACTGGACCTGATGTGCCCTTTTTATCAACAAAGCACCCTCCAGGGATCCGACTCTAGCTCCTCTGGGGCACTGGATGCTTGCTTCCATTGACGAATAGAAAGCAGTCCTGTAACTCCCCTCATTTCAGGGAAGACAAATGCATCCAACCCTGTTTCAGGTCCTGTAAGTGGAAAATGTTTGCTTGTCTTCTCTCTTTTGCATTAGGACCATTGATTACCTAAGGAAGCAGTTCTCAGTCTTTTTAGGTTTCACCCCTGCTTCCTCTTGTCTGTGGTACCTGATGCCCCAACATGTGCATATACCTTGTCCCCTCTATTCTCTTCATTTCATCCTCTCACTTTCTCCCCTCCCCTCTCACATCCTCTTGCTGCTGTTGTTACTTTAACTTCCCGAGCACAGAGTTGGAAAGTTTTCCAAAATGTCACCATAAGAACATAAGAAATGCCATACTTGGTCAGACCAATGGTCCATCGAGCCCAGCATCTGAGACAGTGGTCATTCTTGGTTGCTTTGGAGAAGTACCTTCTAGCTGTACCCAATGGTACAAGTTTTACTTGTATGATTTGGGATGAGACAAGCATTCTTCCAGTGGAAGTTAAGATTAATTTACGTGTGTTTTCATATTGGCTGCATCTGTTGGCTATGTCGGATGACAGACTTCCCAAGCTCTATTGGACTGAACAATTATATCCAGGTTTTAGTTCTCTGTGGGAAAAGGGATTGAGTATGATGCTTAGAAGCATTGGTTTTTCCATGGAATTTTCTATGGCTTTCCCATAGATTGACCCAAGAATGTGTATAAAAGGAGGCTCGCTGATTTTTATTCCCAGAATGATTTGGCTTCCTTTTCAACAGCCAAGGTAGCTCCTTGGTATTTTAAATTTAAGACACAACATCAATTAAAGCGATATTTAATTATAATAACCAACTTTACTCTGCATAGGGCTTGACCCTTTTGAGATTTCACTTAATGCCTTCCACGGTATTGAAGGGGAGGTATAATCATATACCATCTGAACTGAGATCATGCCCTTGTGGGCTGCGCCAAGTTGAGGACCTCCCGCACTACTTGTTTAAATGTTTATTTTCGGGTAAAATTAGTTCTACTTTGATTAAACCCTTGTTGGCTGAAAGATCTTATTGAGATATAAGTTTAAGATTAACGTACCTATTAGCTAACCCCCATGATTCTGTTATATGCAAGGTGGCAAACATGACCCGTGCACTGGCAGTGAACAGACGGCCATGTGTCCGTAATTATGCTGTGCTGCACTCACTGTTTTATTGTTTTATTTATGATTTATGTTTTGAATTGATTGTTTACAGTTTCTTCTTGTACTTATTTTGTATATTGTTTTGATCAGTGGTCATGACAAATAAATAAATTGATTGATTGATTTGGAGAAGTACCCGACATGTCATAATGGAGTGATCGATTCCCTGCTGTTCATTTCTAGCTCCTGACAGTTAGAGGTTATATCCCTCAACCTGCTTATTTATTTACTTATTTATAATAACATTTGTATGCCATCCCCTCCTGCTAAAAGCATCTCGGGGCGGCTAACAACATTTTAAAACAGCAATAATATGCTTTTAAACACTATTAAAACACAATATGAAAAACATACCCCCCACCCTAACCGCACCCACCCACCCCCTCTCCCTTAGGAAAACCACAGTGGAACAGCCAGGTCTTACATTGTCTATGGAAAGAAGGGAGGTCAGTAATTTATTTATTTTATTTATTTATTTAAAACTTATATCCTGCCCCTCCTGCCCAAAGGCAGCTTGGGGCGGCGAACAACACACACACAAAAATATAACAATAAAACATTTAAAACAATCAACAAATTTTAAAACAACTAAAAAAAAACAACCAACCCAAAAAAACACACCTCACCCTCCCTCCCAAACCCTACCCCACTCCCTCACCAAAAGCCTGGTGGAACAGCCAGGTCTTACACAAACGCCAAAATGACAGGAGGGTGGGGGCCAACCGAGCCTCCTCCGGGAGTGAGTTCCACAGCACGGGGGCAGCCACAGAAAAAGATATCACATCAGTGGCCACCCATCTCGCCCAGGGAACCTCCAAAAAGCCCCCCACAGATGATCTCAGTGGTCGCAAGGGCACATGGGGAGTGAGGCGATCCCGCAGATAGGCAGGGCCCAGGCTGTGAAGGGCTTTAAAGGTCAAAACCAGCACCTTGAACCTAGCCCAGTGCTTTATAGGCAGCCAGTGCAGAGCCCAGAGCACAGGTGTCATGTGCTCCCTGTGGCCCGCCCCAGTAAGGAGACGGGCCGCGGCATTCTGCACCAGCTGCAGCCTCTGGACCAGCTTCTTGGGCAGCCCCAGATAGAGCACATTGCAGTAATCCAGCCTCGAGGTGATAAAGGCATGGATGACAGTGGCGAGGTCAAAGTTTGAGAGAGACAGCCAAAGCCGCCGGACAAGATGTAACTGCTGAAACACACTCTCTGCCGTGCCACAACCTGAGATTCCAGGCTGAGCCATGAATCGAGGAGCACACCCAGACTCCGTACCTGCGAGACCATGGGAGGGCAAACCTCCCTCCCCACAAGAGGAGATTCAACCACTCCCAGGCCCTCACCCACCAACATCACCTACATCTTGTCAGGATTCAGCTGCAGATGGCTCAACCTCATCCAAGCCCCCACAGTCGACAGGCACTGGGAAAATAAAGAGACTGTATGGCCTGGGTCGATGGAAAAAGAGAGAGAGAGAGCTGAGTGTCATCAGCATACTGATGACACTGCATGCCCTGAAACCCTCTCACAATCTCCCCTAATGGCTGCATATAGATGTTAAACAAGAGGGGGGACAGAATGCCACCCTGCAGGACTCCACACGTGAGGTCCCGGGGGGAAGACGTACACTCCCCCAAGACCACCCGGTGAGTTCTCCTGGCCAGGAACGAACGAAACCAGTCCAAGGCCATTCCACCAATTCCAGCACGGTTCCACAGGCAAGTCACCAACACCTCATGATGGACTGTGTCGGACGCAGCCGAAAGGTCTAGCAGGACAAGTAAGGTCGGACAACCCTGGTCCAACGCCAGACAGAGATAGTCAACCAAGGTCACCAATGCCGTCTCCGTACCATACCCAGGCCAAAACCCAGACTGGAAGGGATCAAGGAAACCGGTGCGGTCCAGATGTTCCTGGAGTTGCCGTGCCACAGCCCGATCAATAACCTTCCCTAAAAAGGGAAGGTTAGAGACCGGCTGATAACTGGCAGGAACATCAGTGTCAAGAGATGGTTTCTTGAGCAGGGGCCTAACCACAGCCTCCTTCAGGCATTCAGGCACCCCTCCAATGGGAGGGAGTTCCACAACCACGGTGTGGCCACAGAGAATGCCCTCCGCAAGGTTGAAATTCGAGAAACCCAGGGGACCTTGAGTAGGGCGTCCCTGGCCGACTGCAGGGGCCGATCCAGGACCTGGAGGGTAAGGTGGTCCCACAGGTAGGCAGGGCCCAGGCCATTTAGGGCTTTAAAGGTCAACACCAGCACCTTGAATTGGGCCCGAAAGACCATAGGCAGCGAGTTCAGAGAGTGAAGCACTAGTGTAATATGCTCGCGTCATCCCGTCCCCGTAAGGAGATGAGTCGCCACGTTCTGCACCAGCTGCAGCCTCCGAACCAGCACCAAGGGTAGCCCCACATAGAGTGTGTTACAGTAGTCCAATCTTGAGATAATAAAAGCATGGACGATCATGGCTAGGTCGGAGTCCGAGACATACAACCAAAGCTGATGCACCAGATGTAATTGGTGAAATGCCCTTTTGCCACAGCCGTCACCTGGGCATCCAGGCGAAGTTGCGGGTCCAGGAGCACCCCCAAACTCCAAACCTGAGATACCAGGGCAGGACGGATCCCATCAATGATGGGAGCCACCACTCCCCCACAACCATCAACTCTATCTTGTCAGGATTTAACTTCAGAGAGCTCGCCCTCATCCAATCCCCCACACCTGCCAAGCACCGGGGTAAGCACCGAGACTGCTGGGCCTGAGTTGGATGAAAATGAGAGATCAAGCTGGGCGTCATCAGCATACTGATGACACCGTACGCCAAATTCCCTAACAACCTCCCCCAAAGGCTGCATGTACACATTAATTATTTATTATTATTATTATTATAGGCTTTTATGTAGAGCCAGTGATGTACCTGGAGCTTTACAGAGAATAAGACAGACATGGTTCCTGCCTGAGAGCTTACAATCTAAATTGAACAAGAGAGGGGACAAGATGGAACTCTGCGGGACTCCACATGTGAGGACCCGGGGAGAAGATGAAAAATCACCCAGGACCACATGCTGGACTCTCCCAGCCAGGAAGGAGCAGAGCCACTCAAGAGCGGTCCCACCAATACCTGCCCGGTCCTGCAGCTGAGTCACCAACAACTCATGGTCAATGGTATCAAATGCAGCCGAGAGATCTAATAAGGGTCAACAGCGTCGAATGACCCCGGTCCAATTCACAGGAGAAGTTGTCGACGAAGGCCACAAGTGCAGTCTCCGTGCCATATCCAGGGCAAAAACCTGAGTGCAAGCGATCAAGAAAGTTAAACAGGTCCAGATGCTCCTGCAACTGCCGAGCCACCACCCGCTCAATAACCTTCCCTAAAAAGGGAAGGTTAGAGACTGGCCGATAGCTGATGGTTTCTTGAGCAATGGAGGCGCTAGTGTGGCCCCTAAGGCAGTCCGGCACCCTGCCCTCCCCCAGGGAGGCACTGACAAGTCCCGCCAGCAACGGCCCTAATGTCTCCCGGCTGACCTTGACCAGCCAAGACAGGCATGGGTCTAATTCACAATAAGTGGCTCAGACAGACCCCAGGGAATTATCTGAGGGTGACACATTCTGAAATTCATCCCACAAAACAAGACAAGGCTTGTTCCATCGAACCCTCTTCTTCCATCGAACTTCTACTGCCTCTGGTTCACCCACTGCTAAAAGTGTCGCATCAAAACTGTGGTGGATCTGAGTGATTTTATCTGCAAAAAAGTCCACAAACAAATCACAGTGGTCATTTGATGACTCTAAATCCAGGTGGAGGTCGGTCGGATTGACTAGCCCCCTCACCACCTGGAAAATTTCCGTCAGGCATGACTTAGCAGATGCAATGAGGGCAGCAAAGAAAACTTTCTTTTCTGCCCGCACCACCACGGCATAGGTACATAACAAGACTCTACGGCACAATCGGTCAACTTCAGCATGCGAGTGACGCCACCATCACTCTAACTGATGCCCTTCCCGCTTCATCTCCTGCAGCTCCTCCATATACCATGGGGACCTGTGTTGTCGGCGGTTCAGGAGTGGACGTCTGGGAGCCACCCAATCAATGGCCTCCACCAACACGGAATTCCACATGGTCACGAGGTCATCAAGTGAGCAGCCATTGAGATCAGAGGATACATCCCCTAGAGGAGTCTGGAATCTTCTAGGTTCCATAAGCCATTTGGGGCAAAACATCCTAATTAGTTCTGTACCCTCCCGGGGGCTAACATGTGCCAGGATACCTGCCCGGAGGAGATAATGATCCGTCCATGACAAGGGTTCTGCTGACACCTCCTCCACAAATGGATTCCCCGCCTCAAGGCCCCGCATCATGCCTAGGGTATGCCCTCCAATGTGTATGGGGCCCATCATCCTCTGAGACAGGCCCATGATTGCAATGTTGGCCATGAACTCATGCTCTGCCCCTCCAAGACTGGCGTCAGCATGGATATTGAAGTCCCCCAGGACTATCGCCTTGGGAGACCGCAAGACCACCCCCGACACCAGCTCAGTCAGTGTGGATAGGGATGCTGCTGTGGGTGCCTGGTATATCAGCAGTATCCCTAATCTGTCTCTGGCCAAATCCAACACCAAATGCAGGTCCTCTATCCCCATGATGGTTTGCAGAGGAAATCTCACAGACAATGTATCCTTAAAAACAATGGCTACACCGCCCCCTCCCCCCCCAGCTGAAGTTGATGCTGCATGAGTACCCAGCCGGGACAAGGTCAGTCAATATAGGCCCCGACTCATTGTCCAGCCAAGTCTCCGTGATACATGCGAGGTCAACTGCCTGGTCCAAGATCATCTCCCGGACCACAGTTGACTTATTGGCCACCGAACTTGCATTCAGCAGCAGTAACCCAAGGCTGGCGGCCTTCTGATCCCTGATCACCTCACCACCTGCCTGGGGGCTAGTGAACGGGACAGGAATATAACATCTGTTCTGCCTCAGAGCTTTAATTTGCCTCCCAGAGGGACCATCATTCCCCCAGCCCAAGATTACTCCTATCGCTGCAGACCCGCCTCCCCCGGTCTGCCCCCCCAACCCTCTCGCCTCCCAAGGGAGATCCCCACCCACTACTACAACTCCTACCCTCTTCTTCCATCGGAGGGCAGTTCCCCTTCCCCCAGGGGCTGCGCCCCTCCCTCACACCGAGGGGAGCTGCCCCTCCCCCAACCCAGTCCCCTCACCCCATCCCACACACACCCTGTCCTCCTCTGCCACAGGATGGTAACCCCCCATCCCTGAAGGAGTGCGCCCCTCCCTCACACCGAGGGGAACAGTCCCTCCCCCTCAAACCAGTCCCTTCATCCCTCACCCATAAAAAGCAAGCAGACCATCGCTCACCACCACTCACCACCCTAAATTATTGTGCCCCTGTCTGCAGTCAAGAATGTCTCGGCCACTTTTGACCTTGCCAGGCCAGAAGTCCTGTCGTGCATCCTGACCCCGCCCCCTCCTCTAACAGGGGGAGGGGGTAGATGGTACCTGGGGCCGGGCAGCAACAGCACAAGTCCTGGAAGGGGCAAGACCCCTGACACAACCCCTGGACACCGGGTCTGTCCCCGGCAGCAGCAGTGGCGATGGCAGGTGGGTCAACTGCGTCAGCTCTCTTGCAGACGGCCAGACAGCCACTTTACTTGGCTAATAGCCATTAATGGACCTAGTCTCCAAGAACTTATCCAATCCTTTATTAACTCCAGGTATGCTACTGGCCTTGACCACCTCCTTTGGCAACAAATTCCACGAGTTAATTGTGTGTTGCATGAAAAAATACTTCCTTTTATTTGTTTTAAATCTGCTGCCAGTTAGCTTCATACACTGTCCTCTAGTCCTAGTACTATTTGAGAAGGTAAACAACAACTCCCTATTTACTTGTTACACTCTACTCATGATTTTATAAACTCCTGTGATATCCCCTCTCAGTCCTCTCTTCTCCAAGCTGAAGAGCCCCAACCTATTAAGCCTCTCCTCGTGCGGAAGCCGTTCCATACCCTTGATCATTTTTGTCTTCCTTCGCTGTACCTTTTCCAGTTTTACTATATCTTTTTTGAAATGGGACAATCAGAACTGCACACAGGTCACACCATAGATTTATACAGCAGCATTATGATATTTTCTGTTTTATTCTCTATCCCTTTCTGAATAATACCAAACATTCTGTTTACCTTTTGACTGCTGCTACACACTGAGCTGAGGATTTCAATGAATTGTCCACTATGACTCCAAAATTCTTTTCTTGAGTTATAACCTCTCATTTAAAACCCACCATCATGTAGGTATAGTTTGGATTATTTCCCCCTATGTGCATCACTTTTCACTTGTCCACATTGAATTTCATCTGCCATTTAGTTTCCCAGTCTCCCAGGATCCTCCTGTAATTCCTCAGAGGGCATTTTTAGTTGATATGCAGACAAGACAAGACTTCGGAGTCCGGGGAAAACAAAATTGCGTGCAGTCTGCCCTAATCTTAGATGTCTTGAATAACTCTGTGTCATCTGCAGATTTGCTCACCTCACTCTTTACTCCCTTTTCCAGATCATTAATGAATATATTAAACAACATGGGTCCCAGTAAAAACCACTGGAGTATCCCACTATTTACTTCCCTCCATTGTGAAAACTTGTGAAAACAGTTAAGAACATAATTACTGAGCATATTGATAAACATGGCCTAATGGGAAGAGTCAACATGGATTTAGGAAAGGGAAGTCATGCCTTACTAATCTATTCAAATGTTTGAGGGTGTACTAAATAAGCATGTGGATAAGGGTGAGCCAGGCGATACAGTGTACATGGACTTTCAGAAGAGGTTTTATAAGGTCCCTTATTATGGGAGACTCTTGAGGAAATTAAAGTCATGGGATAAGAGACAGTGTCCTCTCATGGATTGGCAACTGGTTAAAAGATAGGAAGCAAAGAGTAGGATTAAATGGTCAGTTTTCACAGTGGAGAGAGGTAACTAGTGAAGTGCCCCAGGGATCTGTACTGGGACCAGTGTTTTCATTAATGATCTGGAGAAAAAAGTAAAGAGTGAGGTGATCAAAACTGCAGGTGACACAAAGCTATTCAAGGTAGTTAAAACCTGACTGGACTGTGAAGAATTGCAGGATGATCTTGTAAGACTGGGTGACTGGGCATCTAAGTGGCAGATGAAATTTAATGTGGACAAGTGGAAACAAAGTGATGCATGTAGGGAAAACTAACCCAAACTCGATGTAGACAATGCTGGGTTCTAAATTAGGAGTTATCACTCAGGAAAAGGATCTTAGAGTCATTGTGGACAATACACTGAAATCTTTAGCTCAGTGTGCGGCGGCGGTCAAAAAGCATACAGAATGTTAGGAATCATTTGGAAAGGGATAGAGAATAAAAATGAAAATATCATAATGCCTCTATATAAATCTATGGTACGACTACACCTGGAATATTGTGTGCAGTTCTGGTTGTTCCATCTCAAAAAAGACATAGTAAAACTAAAAAAGGTACAGAGAAGGGTGACAACAATGATCAAGGATACGTAATGACTCCCGTATGAAGAAAGGCATGATAGGTTGGGGCTCTTCTGCTTGGAGAAGAGACGACCGAGAAGGGATATGATAGAAATTTATAAAATCATGAGTGGTGGGGAACATGTAAATAGGGAGCAGTTATTTACTCTCACTAACAGTACTAAAACAAGGGGACACTCCATGAAATTAACTGGCAGCAGATTTAAAACAAAATCAAAGGAAGTATTTTTTCACTCAGTGTACAAATAAGTTGTGGAATTTACTGCCAGAGAAAGTGGTCAAAGTCAGTAGTTTAGCTAGTTTTAAAACGGGATTGGATAAGTTCTTGGAGGATAGGTCCATTAATGGCTATTAGTCAAGCAGGTTTTAGGGATGTAACCTCTTACCTGTTGGGTACTTCTCCCAAGAGACAGAGATTGGCCACTGCTGGAGACAGGATACTGAACTTAATGGACCATTGGTCTGACCCAGTATGGCGCTACTTATTTTCTTATGTTCTTATGCACAGGTAAGGGCAACAAAAATGCTAAAGGGTAGGGAATGACTCCTGTACTAAGAGAGGCTGGATAGGCTAGGGCTCTTCAGGCTGGAGAAGAGATGACCGAGAGGGGATATGACAGAAGTTTATAAAATCACGAGCAGTGTGGAAAGAGAAAATAAGGAACAGCTATTTACCCTCTCAAATAGTACTAGAACTAGGGGACACTCCATGAAACTAACTGGTGGTAGATTTAAAACAAATAAAAGAAAGGATTTTTTTTACTCAGCGCACAATTCTTGTGGAATGTGTTGTCAGGTGATGTGGTCAAGGCCAGTAGTATAGCTGGGTTTAAAAAAAGGATTGGTTAAGTTCTTGGAGATAAGGTCAATTAGCAGCTATTAGCACGGTAAGTATAGAGGACATAGCTTTTTGCTGTTGGGAGCTGGGAGTGGACAACTGGGAATGGATTCCCATTTGTGACCTGATTGAGTACTTACCTTTTGTTTCCTATCCTTTAACCAACTGCCAATCAACGACAGGAAACTGCCTCCTATTGCATTACTACTTAACTTCCTCAAGATCCTTTCATGAATGTCCATATCAAACACTTTCTGAAAATCCAGATATACTTGCCTACTTTTAGAACATGAATTTTGATTGATGGCTGTAGCACAAATCTGAATTCCTGTTACGGGACCATCACCACCAATGGATGGGGCAACACCATTTTAGAAAATCTCCCTAGCTCTCCCAGAGCAGAACAAGGGGCTTAGCAACTGCACCCCTTCCCACACCCTCATAGGATACATTCTTCTCTTCTCCTTCCCTGGTGACCCATCAGTTTGAGAATCACTCTTCTAAATCAAGTGAAACATACGTGTACCTGCTAGAAAACAAGCTCCATTATATTGTTCCTGGTATATCACCAACAAAAGGGATAAGTAACGTGGAATCACACAAGCCTTTTTTGCAGGAAGAAAAAAAGACATCTTTTGTCTTATATATCCTGCTCTGCTGTCAACTGCAATTGTGACTTCTTAATGTATTGCTATTGCATTTACTCTCTAGACACCTAGGAGTGTGAAATATATACTTTACATTTCTGCAAAAGCAGTTATTTATTATACAACCATACTGTCTCTCCTTAAAAAAATCCTTTTTTTTAAAAAAAGGACACAGCTTATATTTGAGATGACTAGATGTGCTGCAAGTAAGAAAAGTTGTCTTATTATTTTTTATACATGCAGCAAACTTAGTATGGAAATTACTGACATAAAAGAGAACCATGTATGCCACTGACAGTCTCCCTTGATGATGCAGGAGCTATTTTGTTCAGTCTTTTTAAAGTCCCCCTGCTTTTCATCCCATACTTGAAAAATAAAATGTGTTTAAAATGTAATATTTAAATGAATAGATAATTTTAATCTTCTTTCAGGGGAAACCCCAATGTGAAGGGCAGTGCACAGGCAATTGGCTCTTAGGCACACCTGGCCCTGAGCCTAATTGGCTTCACCTGGGTGGCTTAGAGCAGGACAAGAGCCTTTATAAAGCTGAGTTGAAGGCTCTGCTAGACAGACCACCAGGGAATGACTTATTTATATTTATTTAGTAGATTTTTATACCGCCCCATCCTGCACAGCAGCTCGGGACTTAGATAAAAGAATTATATTACCTCAGTATTAGCAATTATTCCTTATGTTTCACAACAACATACATTTATTCCACAACAATTATTCCACAACAACATAAATTTGGCTGTGTAGTTCCAAGATTACTGCTTTTGCTGTGCACCCCTGCCCACTGCTTTGCACAATGCTGTCTGGGGATAGAATTTGCCTCCAGAACAAGCGTGAGCAGGGTGGGCAGTGGGCACACTGAGTCCGTGGCTCAAGAGCCACATGCATCTCTTGGGCAGTTCAAGTATAGCTCTCAGCCAGGGCTGGGCCTGGGCTCTGCACTGCCTTAATGACCCTGGGGCTGAGCCTAAACCCCTGTATGCGCACGTTGTGCATCATGTGTGTAAGTTGCATGAGGTTTGCACACACATTATATTCCCCATATTGGGGGTGCGTGCACATACGCTGTACGGGGCTTAGGTATAGCCAGACATCTCCAGAAAAACCCAGACTTGAACTGGTTCCCATGGGGCCCTGAGTGCACTGGTTAGCACCTCCCTCAACTCCACTGAGACAGTCTGGCAAGGGCCCTGGGGCTTTGCTAAAGGGAGGCCCTCCCAAGCCTGGTCAGGTCATGCCTTGCTCTACGTTCCCAGCTTCCTGTTGGCTGCTGGCCTGTATATAAAACCAGCCCAAAGTCACAGGAAGTTGGGTGGACCCTCAGTTTATTTCCCCTTCCTCCTTACCCATTCATGTTTTTCTGCCTCAGTTTCTGTTTGCTTGTCTGCAGCTGCCCTTGAGCCTGCCTGAAGTCTGCTCTGTGACTGCCCTTGAGCCCACCAAAAGTACACTTTTCCGATCCTGCCTGCCTGCCTGTCTGTCCATCCTGCTTTTTCCATCTGTCTGTCTTTCCTGCCTGCTCTCTGGTCTGTGTGTTTGTTCCCCACCATGTTGCCCTGAATTCCTGGACCCTTGGACCTGACTCTGCATGATTTTCTCTGAACCCCTGAATCCAAATCCTGCACAGACTCTCTGGACCCTTATCCTTCCCAGACTCTCCATTTCCCAGCCTTTGTCCCCAATCCCTGGATCCCATTCCTACACCAAAGCACTGAAAAACTGAGCTCAAGTTAAATGAGCAGAGATAAGGGCATGCACACAAAGATAGGAGACAGATCAATGATTTGGATGATCCTCCTTTTTTTGAGTGCACCTGTTATGACCATGGAGCTTGTACTAAATTTCAAAATGACCACCAGAAAGCCTATGAGGGCCCCAAGGTAGGCACTTGTCAACTAACAACTCGGCCAAGAACACATTCATTTAGCAATTTAGATTGTTAATAAACGAGGCGTTAGCCCACACTAGTTGAGTGTCTACCTGGCCATTTATTAGGTGTTTGCCTCCCCTACCCACATGATCATCACTCATTGGACCCACAACCCCCACTCACTGCGGGGTCTCAGAGAATGTGGAGCCCATCATGAGGGCGAATGCGGGCTAATGTGTGCCTACATGTTTGTGTTCCATCAATTAGGTTGCATGCAGCACCTCTGCGCATCCAGGTCTGCTAACACTGTAGAATTGTGGGCAGAAATCCTAGAGTGTCCAAGGAGTGACTTCTTCCTGTCTGTCTCTCTGCTCTCGCTCTCACTGGCACCACAAGTGGGGGCTGCTCGCAAGCGCATGAAATACACACAAGGGGCTGCCTGTTTATTAGGTTGGACACACTAAATGTAGAGTGGGCGCTGGACTAATTGAACCTGGACTACAGCAGACTATCATCTTGTTTGTTAACACCCTTTTCACTGCTTTAAATACCAGCTGATATTCCTCCCCACCTCAGGCAGGTCAGACACTCCCACCAACCCTTCATTAGCCTTGAAATAACAAGGGCCCAGAGCCAAATGTAGATCTGCAATTTGCGGATTTCCCACGGAATCCCCCTCCCCCTGTGGAATCTCCTGCCCTGCTTCTCTCAGTGCAGATTTTCTAGCCTGTGCTGAGGAGACGCCGGGCAGGAGATTCCATGGGGGGCGGGAATGAAAAAAACCCTCAAGGCTTCGTTTCCCTTTCCCCTGACTGTATCAGGTGGGAGGGACTGACAGGGCTTGCCTCTGCCCTCACCCATCACAGTCTGGTAGATGAACTGACCCGGCAGTGGTGGTGGTGGCAGCAGCTTCATTCAGCATGCTCCCCATCTGGCTCTTCCTAGCCACTTGTTGGCCCTCCCAACAGGGCCTCCCAGAGCGACGCAGCCAGATGATGTAATCCAGCTGCATCGCTCTAGGAGGCCTCATTGGGAGGGGCCAGGAAGTGGTTAGGAGGAGCTGCATGGGGCGCGTGCTGAACGAAGGCGCTGCCGCCGCCGCGCTCCCTGTGGCGGAAGGGGGTGCGGTATTAAATGTTAAAATTAAAATAAATAAATAAATATTTGTGAGTTTATAGACCTCTGTCATCGCNGGGAGGCGAGCCCTGTCACCCCCCCATGCATCTAGGGGGGGGAGAGAAGCCAGCCCTGCACTGCATCTGGGAGCCTGGGAAGCCCTGCGCAGTGAGGCACAGAATTGGGCCCTGAGCCTCCCAGACTCCTGCAGAATTTTAAAAAAAAAATTGTGGGAGAATCAGGGCCCTGGAAAAAACTCACCAACTCACATTTTTAATCCTTGGCACTCAGATAATTCCAAAAATGGAATTCTTTAGTTAACATAAGTGGATTCCCACTGTGTGCTACTCTGAATTTTTAAAACAGAATGGAAGCAATAGCACATGAATACAGAGCTTTGTATTTGTATGACAGGGTGTTGACCTCGGGGCACTGCAGTGCATCTGCTGCTGTCATTGATTTCAGCACTCCTCCCGCAGCTCTGATGCGAGGGAGGGGGCTTTCTACACATATGGAAAAGCACACAGCTGAAAGGTACTGTGCACTTCTGTGCAAGCTTCCTTAGCTTGGGCACGCTGAGAATTGTAACAGCTGAGACGTGCCCGAGCTCAAGAGCATGCATAAAAGTGCAGTGTCTTTCAGCATGGCTGGCCAACTTGGAGTTGGGCAGGTGGAGATAGAACAAAGGGAAGGAGAGGGAGGCCAGAGCATGTGGGAGGGGGCAGGTTGGAGCTGTGCTTGCCATGGGGCATGTATGGCCAGCTCTGGTTGAGCAGAGGGAAAGGGGAATAGAGGGGCCAGTACATGAAAAGCCAGGAGAAGGGATAAAGGAGGGGCTAGGGCACAAAGGCTGTGGGGTCCTGTGGAGGAAGCCAGTCAATTAGGGTGGTTTTAGGGTGCTTTTCCCAGGCACCTGAAAACTGATCAGAGCCCTTAGGAGCTCTCTCCTTCCCTCCGCCCTTGCCCTGTTTAGGAGAATGGAGTGTGGGAGGGAGCAGAAGACACAGCAGCAGTCTGTAACTGGTCGGGGCCAGTTCAGCAACTGCTGCAGCAGAGTAGTATGGATCTCTCTACTTTGGTCATTTCTTTCTTTCTTTTTCTTTCTTCTCTAGGGATGGGCCAGTAGGCCCGAACTCGGCCTGTTCGGACGACCGAACGCAAACACGAACCCGAATGCGAACATACTGAACATACCAAACGCCGAACGGCGAAATGGCCGAACAGTTCGGTCAGTTCGGATCGCGTTTGGGTGAGTTCGGGTGGCAAAAAAAGGTTCACTGTAAGGTGACAGGGAGGGGTAGTACTAGTCACTGAGGAGCAGACTTCCAGGCACCAGGGGTGGAGAGGCTTGCAAGAAATGAAACTATCTGCCTCCCCCCTTCCCAACACCTTCTGAGCTAGTCACTGTTCCTGAACAGCAGGCGTTGAGTAGGATTATTAGATTGCTTTAAGTTTCATTTCAGTTTTGTACTGAAATGAAACTTAAACCTTAAACTGAAACCTTGTGTTTGTGATTCCCCCCCCATCCCATATATAGAGAGATAGAGAGATATAGATATAGAGAGATAGATAGATAGGTTAGGGATAGTAGTTGTAGGAGCTAGCTTAGTGATAGAGATAGCGTTAGTGATTTAGTTTTAGTGTTTGTAGGAGTAGGCCTGTGTTATTAGATAATCCATTTAGTTCATAGCATTTAGAATAGTTAATAGCCGTTAGATTTAGTGTAGATAGATATATATAATATTAGATAAAAAAATAAAATAAAAAAAACCCATATAAAAACAAAAAAACCAAATAAAAAACAAAAGAAAACCATATAAAACCCAATAAAAAAACAAAAAACCATATAAAAAACAAAAAAACCACCCATAACATTTCCCGAACGCAGCCGAACCGAACGGCCGAACTGAACGGCCGAACGGCTGAACCGAACGGCCGAACCGAACGGCCGAACCTGAACCCAGCGAACTAACCAAACTGCTGAACCGAATGGATGAACCAAACGCAGCCGAACCGAACTGCTGAACGGAACGGACAAAATGAACGCAGCTGAACCGAACGGCCGAACCCGAACCTCGATCTGTTCGCCCATCCCTATTCTTCTCTGACTTTTGTTGCTCTTCACTACAGTACAGTTCCTTTTAATTGTTCCCCCTCTCTGAGTGATGTATTTATTTTATTTCAGATTTATTTTTTAGTTTGTTTTTTTGGAGATATTTGGTTGTTTCAATTTCTGAAATATATTTTTGGAAGTTTTTTTAAACATTTTTTTATTTTTGGTTTGCATATTTTGTGCATTGACAATATATTTTAGGATATATTTTACTTTTTTGGACATTTTTATATTCCACCCCCCGATTTTTGTTTTATAATTTGTATTGTTTGTATTTAGTTTGGATATTAGGATATTTGCCTTAGATTTTTGTGCGTTGACTGACTGCAGCAGGAAAAAAATGCAAGCAGAATTTTAAAGTTTTTCCAAAAGCTTTACTTGCAGTCTTCTTGTATTTAATATTCTTGCAGCCGTATGAATGCTTCAAAAATAGTTGCTTTTTACTACAGTGGTTCTCCTTTTTGTGCTATCCCCTTTGAATTTTGTCCCTCTTCTTGAGCCTGAGAAGCTTTTTCTTGAACTCTGAATGTTTAAATTGGTTGAGATATTTTGGTGGGCTCATATAGTGGAAAAATTACAGACAGAATACAGACAGAATTACAGACATCTTGTATGCAATCTTTCTGCTGCAGCGTGAACACTTCAAAATGATTATTTTGCAGTTTGCAGACAGCCTTGTGTGGTTTTCATGTTGAAAGGGGAAAACAGTGTTAGCCCGTTTTAATTTTGTCCTCCACTCTACAAGCAATCTAATGCTACTGGGAAGTGGGGACCTTAAGGAATTTTCCATGTATTTTGTTCTGCTGTTCACTGGTCTGGGAGCTTGTAGGAAAGATACTGAAAGTGCTATATCAGAGGTGGGGAACCTTGTCCCTCACAGGGACCAACTGAAAAATTAGTAGAAACTCTGAGTGCACTATAGGAAGAGGAGGGTCCAGATCATGGATCTGTGGGACTGATCTGTTCTCTATCTGTCTTCACTGCCCTGAGCTGCCATTGGGCAGGAGAGGATGGTATAAAAATAAATAAATAAATAAATAAATCCTTGTGTGCATGCTCTCACTCTGCTCCCTTACTCTGAACTCAGATGTTCAGTTCCTGAGGGTAGGAACTAAATACATAGGGGCCAGATCCAGGAACTGGAAAAGGCCCAAATAAAAACTTGCCATGGGCCACATAGAGGCCCTTTTTAAACCAGGGGTGGGTGGGGAATGGGTCCGTGTGTAGCAGGTGGAGTACTGCTGCATGGGCCGTGGGGGGTGCAGGCAGGTGCACACCCATCTACACCCACCTCCATGCATGGAGAAATCTGCCTTTTTGCTGGTTACTCCATGCGTGAGGATTCGTGGGTCACGGGAGCATGCACCTCCACATTTACACAAGATACTCCCCCCCTCCCCCATTGACAGTGGGTGTCCATGTATGGGAGCGTCTAGTGTAAAAATGGCCTTAGTTCCCGGGCCTAAGGTTCCAGTTGCTTGGTGTAATGGAAGGGGAGCAGGAATGGGAGGGGCTGGTCTTTGATGAGGGTTATTGTGCCTTAGTAGCTAAGCTTTTGGTCTACTATATTGTTTGCTACTATACTGTTTGCTAAAGCATTCTGCCCCATGCCACCTCTTCTAGTCATGTCTTCCCTCTCTCCTAACTGCAACAGCAGCTGAGGTGGGGGTGGGAATGAGGGAACTGTTTGGGTTCTTTCATGCGTACTAAGACTGAAGTTCTCACTAAAGCTTTCCCTCCAGTTGTAGGGCCTTTCTCTGGTAGGGTGAATTCTCTGGTGTGTACTGAGGGCTGAGCTTAACCTGTAGCATTTCCTAGTCAGAGCACATGTAAGGGTTCTCCCCTGTGTGCCAGGGCTTCTCTCCTGAGCGGAGTCTTCTTTTTTAAAATAGCAATTTTAAAAAGTGAAAATCGTGCATACATATAACATTTCCTTATTTAAAACAGACTTGAAGCCTTAAGCTGCCAATTTTTTTATAGTACCTGATCAACAGGAGCAAATACTGGTGGTCTTCTCTTTTTTATTTCTTTTCACACAAAGCTTTGCATTTTGCTCAATATTGTATGCCACCACCATGGTGTACTTTTTTGTAAATTGTTTTGCATACTCTATGATTTTTCCCCATTCACTGTGTATTCTATTCCATTGATCATGTAAGTGTGAAATTTTTAATGCTGGCTCCTACTCCTGCTGGCCCAGCCCACCCCCACACCAACCTAAAAGTCCACCAACCGCCACTGCCCTGCACACCTGTCCCACTCTTGTGCATTTCGCATTACCAGGTATAAAACTGTCCTATAGGATCCTTACAAAAATTGTATGAAAAATGCTACAAGAACCTATTAGCTGGTTATGATTAGGGGTGAAATGGAATTTTGAGCCAGTCGAAAATTTCACTGAGAATAGGCTTCTCAGTGAGATTTTCTGGATCAATAATTGGTGTTCTTGCCGCCATTCTTGCCAGATTCTCAAGTGACAAAAAAAAAAAAAGACTCCCAGAACATTCTGTGCATGTGAGAAATTGCCACCGGGGGAGGGGCACGCATGCACAGAATGCCCACAGTGGCCATTTTACGCATGTGCAGAGCATTTGGGGGTTTTCAAGAATCTCAAGAGATTTTCGAGAAACCTCAACAAATGCTTTGTGCATGTGTAAAATGACTGCCAGGGGCTGCTGATGTGTAGAATGGCCATAGCAGAACATTTTAAAAAAATAATCCTATGATACCTCGACGGGGTTGTGAAAATCTCACAAGATTCTCATGAGAATGCACACTGTTCTTGTTTCAGCTCTAGTTATAATGGATATATATATATTTTTCCCTTCTCAAAAAGATTTATCTTTAAAAGACTAGATGTTTCACAAAACATTTTGGAATGCAAGATCAGGTTCACCTGAAGAACCAGCTTTAACAGAAACTAGACAGTCTGCATCACTTTCCTACCCACCCAAATTGCATGCTTTAAAAGAGCGGCAGCTACTAACACCTAAAAATAGAGAGGCAAAAAAAACCTGCTGATAGTGACTAATGTTATGCCAGAGTCATAAGAGAAGACTCACTGTTCTTTTTTTAAAGGAACAACATCAAAAGCTGAAAGGAAAACGGATATCACTAAAATATAATTCAAATTAGGAGTTATTTTACTAGCTAAGTACTTACATAATGTAGGGTTTTTCATTTGGAAGTATCAAAACACTTTACAAAGGTGGGTAGCCATTAATGCTGTCCTGATTTTACAGATAAAGAAACTGATAGTGCAGCCACCGAAGCTGCTGGGGCCCCATCTCTGTTCAGCCCCATGGCAGGCAAGTGCAGTCACCACGCTGTGGGACTAGCATGGGGAAAGAGGCAGATGAGTGCCCCACCCCCTGTTGGGATTCTCCAGCTGCTGCTGGAGATCCCGCCACAGCTGAGGTGGGCTGATGCACTGGCCACATGAACAGCCGCCTGGCCCTTCCCGACCTTCCTTTCCTGGCCCAAGCAAGATCCCACCCCCAGTCATCCATGTGGCTGGGAGTGATGGGCGACAGCACCTGCCACTCAAAGCTCTGCAGTGGAGCTCACCACATGGCATGGCAGAAACAGCCTGGCTACATGAGTTGCCCCGCCTTGGGCAATCTTACTTCATCTGGGCAATTTTTCCAAGGATGCATTTTTTAGGAGGCAGCTGCCTGCCCGACACCCAGGCGTGGGGAACATCTGGTGGGTGCTGACCACACAATGCAATGCATCATGTTGCCCAGCTGCTCAGAGTGGGTTAAGGCTACACAAGACACGGTAGCCTTTCCACCGAGTCTCGTGTGACTGTACTGTGAGTGAGCTGAATAATTTGCCCATGACTGCAACCAGTGGCAAATAGAGCACTGAACCAGGAGCCAGGCTATCAACCACAACAAATTGTTTCCTGAAGTCAGGAAGTACTGTCCAGTGTCCACAGAACAGAGGTGGCTAGTGGTTCTGCCGGAAATCACAACCTGCCCCAAGAGCAAAGGTATAAATCCTCAATCTGCCCCAAGATCAATATGAATCCTCAAATAAGTGGATCTTTGAAAATCCATTGTAAGCTTCTTTTCTTGAGTGAAACTGGCCTGGCAACTCCATATGAATACAAAGAGTGACATCAGAGGTCACTGCTGTGTTTGTGTACAGTATTCAGCAGCAAGGTTCTTTCATTGCTTTTACTCTCTCTGTATTTTTGGTACTGCTACTGCTGGAGAGTCCTAGGGCACAATCCAGCTGCATTGAAGTCAATGGGAGTTTAGCCGTTGAATTCAATAGGAGTTGGATTGCACCCCTAGTTGCTCAGTATTATAGCACATGGAGAGAAAGTGAAAGCAGCAGAAATGCCAACTGTGATCTTTGTTTCAGATTTCCATATATGGTCAACAAGAAGTACAATGTGAAGGAAAGAGGGGCATGAAGAGAGAGAGGTAGAGACTTCAAAGGTGGCTACAGAGAAGGAAAGGAGATATTATAGGAAGAAAATGCCTGCTGGTAACAGGTATGCAAACTGTTAAAATTACATTTAAGAGAAGCTACCAGGGAGATTTTCGCTTTTAGGAGCAACTACCACATGGTGGATTCACTGGTGCTGACAATACTTCTGAATTTCTTTCTTTTAAATCATACCCAGAGCTGAGCAGCATAATTGTTGTCGTTCCAGTGGATGCTGCAGCAAATTTTATTAGCCTAGCTCTGAACAAATGGTTTATTACCGAGACAGACATGTAGCAAAATTCTTACTGCTGTATAGCCACTCTAAAAATATTGGCAATATCCAGAGCATCAGTGTAGCAGTGGGGTTCTCCCTAGGACCCCCTAGGGTCAGGGAGAGTATGGGGAATTAGCAAAACCCCACTGCCATGCAATGACCCCTCTCTCCTGAAGGGCTTTATACAATCTCTCAGCCTCTCAGCCTATGACCTAGATTCTGGGGGTCAGTATAATAGCCCTTACTCTCTACAGTATGGAGAGTGTGTATAGCACTGGCCTCCAGTCACCCTTTATGCGCCAACCCTTTTCCAGCAGGTCATTAGGCTGTTCTGATGTCTGGGCTCTTTAAAGACCATAAGGTTTCAACAAAAGTCTTTATTGAATTATTTATTATTATTATGACTTTTACCCCGCCCCTCCTGTCAAAGACAGTTTGGGGTGACTTTGCTTACAGTATAACATTTAAAACAATATAATAAAACACACACTCACATAAAAGGATGCGACACCCCCCCCCCTTTTTGCTTATAAAAGAGGGGGAAACCTAGGGGACTTCCTAGTAAGAGCTAGGCTACCAAGACAGGTTCAGAAGACAACTGATAAAAAAGTTATAGTTGGTAACTTTCCTTGTGGCCAGTGTGCTAACTGCCCTTTTAGCAGGAAAATTAAAACTTTCTCAGACGATAAAGGCAAGGGATTTTACATAAAGGACTTTATAAACTGCAGTACTGTGGGAGTGGTTTATGCTGTCCAATGTAAGAAGCTGTATATTGGACAGCTGTATAATCTCACTCGCCAAATGCCTAGTGAAAAAGCCAAGTCTTACACTGATGACAGAAGGAGGAGAGGTCCAGGGCCACCCAGGCCCCCGCTCGAAGGGAGTTCCACAGCCGACGAGTGGCCACTGAGAATGCCCTCTCCATAGTTGCCCCTCCCCCGAACAACTCAGGGGGACTTCAAGAATGGTGCTCCCAGCAAATCGCAGGAGCCAGTTCAGAACGCGGGGTATGAGGCGGTCTAGCAGATAGGTGGGGCCCAGACCATATAGGACTTTATAGGTCAAAACCAACATCTTGAATCGGTCCCGAAAGACTATAGGCAGACAGTGCAGAGCCCGAAGCACCAGTGTAATATGCTGACGGCATAAGGAGATGGGACGCTGTATTCTGCACTAGCTGCAGTCTCCGAATTGTTACCAGAGGTAGTCCCACATAGAGCGCATTATAATAGTCCAATTTTAAAGTACTGAAAGTATGGATGATAGTGGCCAGGTCACTATCTGAGACATATGGCTGAAGCTGATGCATCAGATGTAATTGGTGGAATGCACTCCTCACCACAGCCCCCACTTGAACATCTGAGCGGAGCTGCGAATCGAGGAGAATGCCCAGACTGAGAACCTAGGGGACCAGTGAAGGGCGAATCCCCTCAATGATTGGAGCCTCTACACCCACCACTCTACCCACTACCATCACCTCCGTCTTGTTGGGATTCAACTTCAGTCAGCTCGCCCTCATCCAGTCCCCCACTTCAACCTATCAAACTCCTCCTCCTCTTTGAAAAAATTAGTCCAAAAGAACTGAAGACTCAGAAACTAAACCCACTTCCAAGAAGGAAAAGGGGTGGGGGTAGGTCCCACCCACCATAACCCCTGCTCTGGGACCCTAGAAGACTGCCAATGGATAGCCCCACCCAGACTAAACCTACACTGCCAGTGAAAATATGTCAGTCACACAGTCATTACAGGCATATAGTTTGTCCCACCCTTATTGTTGACAATGTTGGGTCTGTTGAAGGCCAAGCTTCAGGACACCTATCAAGAAACCCACCTAAAAGGTCTGCTTTTTCTAAGAGTGGTGCTTGGGTACCTTCACTAGTCCATAGGGTCTCTGGGAAAACCTCTTTGTTGTTTTCTTGCTCTATACAGCTTGAATCTGTCCTGATGGGCTTACACAATCAGGTTGCTTTGTATGCCTATAGTGAGTTTTCTTAGATCGGTTTGTGTACTGTACTCCTTTGTAAAGAGTTCAGGTTGTAAGGAGATTTCTCTTAACAGGTGGTTGGTTTGAGATGCCTCATCTGGTCCCTGGCAACCATTCTGGTTAGGTTACCCTTTGTTTGGACTTTCCTTGTCATGGTACTATTCAAGATACTTCCTGGCCTGGTGTGATTCATTGTAAGGACTGGCAACTGTTATCTCTGGTTGG
This sequence comes from Sphenodon punctatus, assembly GCA_003113815.1. Lineage (NCBI taxonomy): Eukaryota > Metazoa > Chordata > Lepidosauria > Sphenodontia > Sphenodontidae > Sphenodon > Sphenodon punctatus. The sequence goes on along the minus strand of QEPC01000841.1, from coordinate 855,807 downwards.
AGACTGATTTCTGGAATAGGTACCAACATTCTCCTTCTTTCACCTCTTTGTTAAGATGTCCTACAGTTCCAGAGTACAGTTTGTGTCTCTTAACATTTTAATCCTGCTTGACTCAATGCTGTCTTTAATATATAGGACCACTCTGCCACCAGCTTGGCTGACTCCTTTTTTGATATATTTTATATTCTGGTGTTACAGTGTCCCATTGATTATTCTCACTCCACTAGGTCTCAGAGTTTCCTATTATGTTGATATCTTCATTTAGTGCCAAACACTCTAATTCTCCCATCTTACTTTTTAGACTTCTAGCATTTGTATATATTTCTTTATTTTATTTATTGAAGCCTATAGCATGTCCTTTCCAAAAGGCTCAGGAAGGCTTACAAGAGTAAAAACAAATTATTATTTATTTATTTTAAGAATTTTTATCCCACCCCCTCCTGCCACAGGTAGCTCAGGGGCAGCTAACAATATAATATTAACAATATAAAAACATACATTAAAACAATGTATTTACAATTAAATAACATTAAAATAAATTGCAAAACCCCCTACCCTCATCCCAGAACCACCCACCTCAACCTCCCAAAAAACCTCCCACCCAATCCCTATCGCTGCCCACTAAATGCCTTTATAAACAAGAAAGTCTTGCGTTGCCTCCAGAAGATGCTCATGTGTGGGCTCAAACAAACCTCCAAGGCAAGGGAGTTCCACAGCAACAAGGCAACAACAGAGAAAGCCTGCCTGCGAGCCCTTGTCGTATGAATCAGACTAACAGATGGTACCCACAGGGAGGTGCTTCTGGCTGATTGCAGGGGCCACAATGGGGCATGGAAGGACAGGCGTTCCTAGATATGTGGGACCCAGACTGTTTAGGGCTTTAAAGGTCAAAAGCAGCACCTTGAACTGTGCCCAGAAAGCTATAGGCAGCCAGTGCAGACTTTGGAACACCAGTGTAATGTGCTCCCAGTGACTAGTCCCCCAAAGGAGGTGAGCCACCGCATTCTGCACCAGCTGCAGCTTCCAAACAGTCATCAAGGGCAGAAGGAGAATGTTGGTACCCACTCCGAAAATCAGTATCCAACCAGAGATAAACCAGTTGCAAGTCCTTACAAAGAATCACACCAGGCCAGGAAGGATCATGAATAGTACCATGACAAGGAAAGTCCAAACAAAGGGTAACCAAACTGGTTGTCAGGGGCCCGATGAGGCATCTCAAACTGACCGCCTGTTAGAAATCTCCTTACAACCTGTACAACCTGAACTCTTTACAAAGCAGGACAGTACACAAAACAGAAATAAGAAAACTTTGTCCTTATGATAGCTATGCCCTGCATCCACGCATTTAAACTCTGCAGCTCTGTCTATCTCTGTGGCCCTGTGTGTGGAACTGGAAGCATTTCAGAGAATGTTAACATGGAGGTTCTGGACTTCAGTCATAGAATCATAGAGTTGGAAGTGATTTCAGAGGTCATCTAGTCCGACCCCCCTGTTCAATGCAGGAAATCCACAGCTACAGCATTCCCTTCAGATGGCTGCCCAGCCTCTGTTTGAAAACCTCCAGCGAAGGAGAGCCCACCACCACCCTAGGCAATTTGTTCCATTGTCGAACAGCTCTTACCATTCGGAAGTTCTTCCTAATGTTTAACCAAAATCTGCTTTCTTGTAATTCAAGCCCATTATTTCTAGTCTTGCCTTCAGAGGCAAGAGAGAACAAGTCATTGCCATCCTCTCTGTGACATGTAGTGGAAGACTGCTATCATGTCTCCCCTTAGTCTTCACTTCTCTAGGATAAACATGCTCAGCTTCAGCCTTTCCTCTTAGGACTTGGTTTTCAGAAACCTGGCCATCTTTGTCTCCCTCCTCTGAACCCATTCCAATTTGTTTACGTCCTTCTTAAAGTGCAGTACCCAGAACTAGACACAGTACTCCAGTTGATGTCTGACCAGAGTAGAATAGAGTGGAACTATTACTTCTCGTGACTTGGAAACGATGCTTCTGCTAATGCAGGCTAAAATTGCATTAGCTTTTTTGCAGCTGCATCACAGTGCTGACTCATGTTCAGCTTGTGATCAACTACAGTCCCCAGATCCTTTTCACATGTATTGCTGCCAAGCCAGGTATCCCCCATCCTGTATTTGTACATTTGATTTTTCCCACCTAATGGAGAAAGTAAGAAGAATTTAGACTGCTAGACTGTCTTCCCAGCAGCCTAAATTTGGCTTCCAGAACCCCCTTACTACATACACCTTCTTATGTCATTGGTACCAACATATACCACAACCACTGGCTCCTCCCCAACACTTTCTACATGATGTGCGAGATCTGCTACCTTCACACCAGGTAGGCAATTGAGCATGCAGCCCTCACGGCCATCGCAACCCCAACTCTTTATGTTTCTGATGGAATCATCCACTACTAATGCCATCCTATTCCTGCCTGCTTGGAGTTCCCTCCCCCAGGGAAGTATCCTCAGTGCAAGAATATACTCTGGCATCAACTGGGGGGCACGGCCTTAGGAACCCAGGGCCAGCTGTAATGGCCCTGTGGGAGCACTACCCAAATGGAGGACTGACTCAGGGCAGGGGTAGAAGTCCTCTTGTTCAGGTGCCCTACAGCCCCTTATCCCTGCCCAGTTAAGGCCGGACTCAGGGCAGGGGAGACACTCTAGTAAGACTGCTCAGCTGAGGCTAGACTCCAAACAGAATCAGAGATCAAGGTCTGCTTCTTCAGTGTGCTCTTCAGAGACCCATTTTTTTAGTCGAGGTGCTTTAGAGGCAAGAGAATGGGGACCCTCTGGAGTAGAGGTCAGTCCTAATGGCAAAGCAGCTAGGTGTGAGACATAGCTGGGTGGGAGACAGCTAAGGAACCGAGAGCAAACCAGTTGGGTGCAAGACAGCTGGAAAACCAAGGGCCTAGGGCATGACGGAGTTGCAGGGGCTAGCTAGGGGGCAGTAGGGAGATGCCCATACTGTGCTAGGGACCCCAGAGCGGGAGACACCAGCTACCTGGATGGAGACCCAGGTGAGCTCAAGAACCCCAGGAGTGGCTGGATTTGGCCAGGGACCCTGTGGAAGGAGGGTCATCATCTCCAGAAGGGAGTCAGTTGCACTATGAACTCTGACTGAGGCTGGCGATGGCCTCAGGCACAGGCGGAGGAGGCCTGTGGGACTAAGATGTGGGACATTGACAACACCTCCAAGAACAGAAACAGCCAAAGTCAGGGAAGCCAGGAGTCAGAGGGAGACCAAAAAGTGAGTTGGGGTCAGACCATTTTGCCACAAGCTACTAATCAGTGAACGGTTTAAGGACTGTGGCCCCAGTGAGTAGACGCCATTTATTCACAATGTGCAGTGATGTCCATTTGAACAGCATGGCAGTCTACTAGCGAAGGTTGTTTGAGAGTCTGCACTATGGCTGCCACAAAACCCTTCCTCATTAGTTAATGGTACCATTTAATTTTTTTATCCCAGATTGAAACATATGGCCGCTTTTAGACAAGCGGGTCGCCGTTGCGCGACTCGCTCGTGTGATATTTTTAAATCCCGCAACGCGGGATTACACATGACAACTGATGGGGATCACGCACATGGAAGGCGGTCGTGTATTATTTGCCGATTGTGAATTAAATACCTCAATTGAGGTATTTAATTCACGGTCGGAAAATAATGTGCGACCACCTTCCATGTGCATGATCCCCTACAGCCGTCACGTGTAATCCTGTGTCGCGGGATTTTTAAATATCGCGCGAGTGGGTCGCACAATGGCGACCTGCTCGTCTAAAAGTGACCAAAGTAGCCAAGATGATATCTTGGCTTGAACCAACTTCTGTTGATGAGATGATTCAAACTTTCAGGCCACATAAGGCCCTTTCTCAGGGATGTTCTGAGTTCTTACATGCATGAGGAAGGGCTCTGAGTGACCTAAAAACTTGCATACCCAGTCACTAACATACATTGGTCCAATAAAATATATTATTTCAACTACGTTGTCTCCATCTCTTACATTTAGGACCAACATAGAAATCACACACTCTTCCAAAACTAGGATTTGGTATCTCCTAGGATAAAAAAATTATTTTGCCATACAGGCAGGAACCCATCCTCACTGTGTTTTTCCCATTGGCAACAATATTCCCTGCGTACAGGTAATATGTACTGTAAAAGAAGAGTTCCTCCAGCAGCCCTAGAGGCATGTTTTCAGTTTAACACAGAAATCAGTTTAACCATCATCTGTTCTCTGATTCATGCTATGCTCATCACCATCTCAAAAACCCCTCACAGGGTGGGTTGTTCAGTTATATAATACAATTGACTTATAAAGGGATGCATACTGACTTCAATATGTTGAATCTCACCCACTGTTTACAAAGTGAATCCATATACACTGCTCTAGAGCAATGATTCATAGCACGGCATGTGGCTGAATTTTGTAACATTGTTATAGAATGTTGCAATTGTTTTGTTTTTAAAGGAAGCTGGTAAATTTATTCCCCAATTCCTCCATATCATACAGCTGTCCCAACTTTTGCTTTGATTGACAATATTCACAACAGTTGTGAATGAGCATACCAACATATGGACAGAATGATTATCAATATATTGATCTTAGAATCAATATATTGATTTCCATGCAAGTATGATCTGATGCTATGAATACTACAAAGTTTCATAGCATGTATCATTTGGTAAACTAAACTGAAAAATGGTGTGGAGCTGAATTTGTTACCTGGACAAGGGATTTTTGTTTTTTCATTAATAACAGGCGATATACTAGATCCTGAAGATGAAGCCTCCATTTTTATTGACCTTCCGACTTGTGGGAGTGAAGAATGCCTAACCACAGGAAGACGCTGTGATACTGGATGGCTTGCCGCACTTCTCCGTTGATGGATTTGCACACACTTTTCAGCCCCATGAATAGATAAACTTCCACCTGACAGGAATGACAAACAGTACTGTTAGAAGCAGGATACCAACTCAGAATAACTAAAATATAGAAGTTAGGATAGCTTAATATGATGCAATTACAGTCTTTTTGAAAAAAGAACAAAAGCATGAATTTTGTAGGAAAATGGAAAAATGTTAGCTTCTTCAATGTTGCTGTGCTGGTGGCAACAGGGCCAGACATTCTAATGGGGATTTAAATTAGTATACAGTCACAGTTTGATGTGTTACTGCCCTGCAGAAGGAATTAACTTGACTTCCTGCAAAAAAAGATACACATGTCCTGCAGAGCAATAATGTGCAGGTAACCACCACTGTGTTTTATTAAATGGCACTCCGCTCTTGACAAAACTAATCATTACCACTATGGGAATTCTAAAATAATACTGTCACATTATATTAGAGCTAAAATGTGTCTTTTCAACAAGCAAATAGTTTTTGAGGCAAAAAATGATTTAGCATTTGTGGGGAACAGTAATGGCAAAACAGAAAAGTATTCTAATAGTCATCGTACTGAAAAATATTCTGCTTTTCATAAAAGTAGCAGAAATTTGTGAGTTTTTTTTTTTTTTTTTTTAAGTTGCCAGCAATGAAAATTATTTTGAAAAATCTTGCTTCCAAAGCCTGCAGTCTCCAGCTTATCACACTGATGCAGAGAAAGCACTGATCATGGAAAAACTGCCATGAATGTTCCCAACAGAAAAAAAAAGCCTGTCATTTCAGTGTGTCACAGAAAGGGCCTCAAAACTGAGCCAGCCAACTACCGCCCGATTAGCCTCTTGTGCGTAGTGGGGAAACTATATGCCAAATTTTTGCTCGGTAAACTTGTGCAATGGATGAGGCAGGAAAGAATTATACACCCAGAACAAGCAGGTTTCCAAAGAGGTCGCTCCACCATAGAGCAGTGTTATATACTGCACCATTTGGCTAGTAAGTACACAGCCTGGAGTCATTCCTTTTACATGGCCTTTTTAGATCTAAAGGCCGCTTTTGATTCGTTGGATAGAGATATACTGTGGGGAAAGCTTCAGAGATCCTCGGTGGATGGTAGACTTCTTTGGCTCATCCAGTCCCTGCATGCCAGCTCCTCTCTTGTAGTCAGGGTGGATCCATCGGGACATGTCACTGCCCCAGTGGATATTCATCTTGGTGCCAGGCAGGGCTGTGTTCTGGCCCCAGCTCTCTTCAACTATTATATAAATGATGTCATCCCTATCATGGCAGAACCAAAATTCTTTCCACCAAAGATTTCCTCTAGAGCAGTTGGGTGCCTCTTCTATGCCGATGATGTTGCACTTTTATCCCAAACGTGCATCGGCCTTCTAAGGCAAATGAAGGCCTTTGCGACCTTCTGTAAAGTCAACAAGTTATCTGTCAACCACTGCAAATCCAAGGTCTTAGTTTTTAACAATAGGAGTAAGTCCCACAATTGGGAAATAGAAGGGTACGCCATTCAGCAGGTGACATCTTTTCATTACTTGGGGTTGCTCTTCCACAAATCCGGTTTGTGGAAGGAGCATGTCTCAAGGGCAATCTTGGCAGCCAAAGGGTCCTTATATGCTTTGCTCAGCTTCTTCACCGGCAGGGCAGAGACGCTATCTCCTCTGCCCTGCAGGTCTTCAACACTAAGACCAGAGGGCAATTGCTATATGGGGCCGAGCTTTGGGCCCCTCACTATGCCCAACACCTTAATCCAGTACAGGCAAAATTTCTGGTGGTCTTGTTGGGGAGTCCGAAGGGTATTCCACACGCCGCATTTAGGACAGAATTGGGCCAAAAAAGCTGGAAACAGCTTGCCATGGAGCATGCCCTGAAATTCTGGTGGAAATCCCACACTAACCAATGCTCTGACCTAGTTAAAGAAGCCACCAGGGATGCCTGGGTTAATCCCTGGCTCCAGAAGGTAGATGCCTACCTAAGGTCAATTGGCTTATCAAAGGAATATTTGGCCCATAAATCGTCTGGAATGATTTGGAGGGACATCTAGTCGAGAGTCAATGATATCGGTCAACAGATTGAGGTCGGTGTTATTAGGGCCTCCCCCCATATGTGGACCTATCTCCCAATGATCCCAGAACAGGGACAGATGCCAAAATATCTGGCTTCCTCTATTCCTGTGCAAGCCAAAAGGCTCATATTTCGAGCCCGAGTCAATGCTCTACCATCTCCGGTTCCGGATGGGCGTATCCAGGGTGTTCCCTTCTCCGAAAGGTTGTGCCCATTTGACCATACCGCTGTCGAAACAGTTGTTCGCATTTTCCTTTATTGCCACCTTTACGACCCTTTAAGGGAAAGGTACTTGATGCCCTTCCTGATGGAACATCCTGGCAGGTCAGACGATGCCTTGCTGTCCTTGCTATTGGACAGCAACCAGTCACAGGTTATCCAAAGCATGGCATCCTATATTTCACAGGCTGCCCGTTACAGGAGGAAATTTTTGGCTTCTAGGCCTACCTCAGGTAGCCCTCCTCCATCTCCCTGAGACAGAGCACTGTGTTTGAGGACATAGCTCTCTTGACCTGCCTGGGACCCTGGGCTCAAGGGTCAGTTTTTAGCCCTTCCCATGCATTCCCTTTGGCTTTGTTCTGGTACACATGTCACCTTATGTAAACCTGAAGCCGAGGGGATTTGGGACTTTGCTTTCAGTGGTATTATGCTGGCTTGGATTATGCACTATAGTGGGAGGTTTATGCCTCATTGGCAATTTTAGTGTATCCCAGCTTTATTTACCATATCATGACAAGTAATCCCCTGGCCTCATTGTGCTTTGCGGTGGCTTGACTGGATGTGTAGTTATTGCTTCAGCCGGCATTTTGTGTTGGAGACCATTAATATAATTGACATGTTCAATACTTGCACTTGTTTGAGTGTTTAAAATGTCGGTCATGTATCGCTGGTAAGCTCCATTTTAGCCTAATTTGTTGTATTAATTTTAGTACCTTGTAATATATCAGTGCAGTGCAGGTTGTCTATATAACGGTCGGCTGGCTTGGTGGAGCCCCCCCCAGTCAAATGACCGTTCGCCTGTTGCTACCTTATTTTAATTACCAATACTATCATGTATTGAACGAATTTTTCCCTTGGGTTCCCAGGGTGTATTGTATGTGGTATGTTGATTTCCAGGCAATGGCCTTGTGCCACGCCAATAAACATTGATTGAATGTGTCACAGGACAGCAATCCCCTGCAAGACCCGATTATTTTCAATCGGCCATCAGATGGCCATCAGATGTGATGGTCCACTCTACCATGGTCTGGGGACGCCTACCCCGGACCGTGGCAGGGCTGAACATGGGATGTGCGCTGGCTAGGAGCCCAGTTACTTCTGCTCCTGCCCGTGGTAAACATCTGGAGGGGCAGGAGCAGATGTGATACCCCTGCCCATGGCCATGCTGGGTAAGCGTGGCCATGGGCAGAGGTGTCATGTCTGAAAATAACCCTCTGTTCTTGAGAGTTCTCACTGAGGACTGCAAGGACTGTGAGTGGCTAAGTCCCTGAGCATGCTCAGAGGGAACCAGAGTAGCCTCAGAGCTAAGTTCACGGGCCTGCTGAGAGTAATTGAGACTACATGACCAAGCTCGCCCTTACCTCTCAGACCTAATCTCCCTAAGCACTCCTGCACGCGCTCTCCGGTCTTCTTCTGTCCCCTCACTCACTCTCCCTTGTTTCTCCTGCTCACCTAATCACCTTTGATCCTTCTCCCTTGCCATCCCTCATGCCTGGAATGCCCTCCCTGCCCACATCCGCCTTGCCCCCTCCCTCCGCTCCTTCAAATCCCTCCTCAAGATTCACCTGTTCCTCGCTGCCTTTCCCAATCCCTGCTAGACATTCCCATATACCTACTGCCTGCCTCTGCAGACTGCTGCAACCTGACTGTACCAAGCCAAGAACACGCACCTGAGTCTTCGCACCTGCTTGAATGTTTGTCTGTCTTCTCCCCTGTCTCTCCCACTGTCCCCTCTCCCTGTCTCCTCCTCCTTGTCTTTTAGATTGTAAGCCACAGGCAGGGACCGCATCTATTTCTATGTTCTGTACAGCACCAGGTCACACGACTGGCGCTATATAAATGATTATAATAATAATAATAATAATAATAATAATAACAACATGCCTAAGGCGTATAAACCCTAGAGCACCCAGTTGGCTGGAAAGGCCATAGGATAAGGATCTCTGAGGGGAACTCTCCTGTAAGAAGGCTGTTGGATGATGAAAAGGGTTCTGCTTGGTTGCAGGGGGCCTGTGCCTGACCCAGAGACCAAGAGAATGGAGAGATGCAAGTGCTAAGAGACTTACGCTGAACAAGCCAGAGGGGTTTGATTGGCTAGGAACCTGGAAGAAGCTACTGAGAGCCAGAAAGTTGATACCTGGCTGGAGATAGTATTGTAGGGTGGGGAACTGTATGTATCTTCTGAGACTGCACTATTGATAGACTGTGTAATTGAATAAAGGGCACAGAAATGCTAATTCCCTTAAAGAGACAGTGTTGGTGAAGCTTATTCCCTAAGAATGTGACTTGGTGGGGTCTGGTCCTGCAAGGACTCTCCCTGGAGAACTGTACCCTGTTACAGTAAGTATACAGAATAAATACTGTATGTATTTAATTGTATCTACATCTCCACAGACATTTATTACATCTATATTAGATTACAAACTCCTTGGGCTACCCCTGGTGACAGTCGGGAGACTGCAGCTGGTACAGAATGTGGTGGCCTGTCTTCTAATGAGGACATGTGGTTGTGAGCACATTTCACCGGTGCGCCGTTCTCTGCACTGACTGCCTACTGTCTTCCGAGCTTGATTCAAGGTGTTGGTAATTTCATTTCATTGTTTATTTGTATCCCACGCTCTCTCGCCACAGGCGACTCGAGGCGGCTCACAAAAAATGAAATCAACACAAGAAGCAAATACAGCTGGGTTTAAATCCCACACAGGGGACCCAGTAATAATAACAAGGAAAAAAACCACCCACCCCTCTAAATACCCCACTACAGTACAATAACACAAAAAATACAAAATAGAAAAAACAAGCAACCAGTATCAAAATCCAAAAAAACCCAATCATTCAAAAACACATTTCATTACAACTGAGATAGTGAGTAAGTAACCTAAAGTCTAGCTGATACATATTAACCACCTCTATCTACTTCACCTCACCCTGCTGCCACCAAGGGAGCCTTCGCAGGTAGTGTAAATACAACCATCTCATCAAAATAATACGTATCAGTCAACCATTTTACCTCTCCTCCCCCCTGCTTCCACCAGTGGGGGACCCTCCTACCCCCCAATCTATCTGCTCTCACCAAATGGAGTGGCCTACTTAAAAATCAATTACTTACTACCTCATATCATAATTAACTAACATAATTATAATCAATAATAGAACAACCCTCCTTCACATAATAATTATTTCTAACATCAATTAATTCACCCCCTGTCTGCAAAACATCTACCCCAATACACAGTTATATAGCTGTATTAGTTACTTACCCTACCACCCCTCCTTACTATCAATAAACCATACAAAACCCTCCATCCTACCCCTTTTACAGCACTCGCATCCCCCGGCAAATCAGCTCTCCATCCCACCAAACATCAATGATATTAATCATCCTCTGTGGCCCCGGCTGCCGGTCCCTTTGGCAATGCCCCTTTGGCATGTGCCACCGGCACGGCCGCCCAGCTCTTGTACTAGTGGCCCTCTCCCGGGTCCCCTCCCTCTTGTCAGGCACAGCTGGGGTGAAGATTCCCTCCAGCTGCTGTTCATGGCTCCCGGCTTTCGCCTCCGCTCTGGTTCTGGGGCAATCATCCACACCCCTCCACACAAAGTTTCAAGAGGAGAGGGGCTGATCATAGTTCATATCTCCCTCCATACCCGACAAGCCTCCGCTCCTCCAGACATGGACCTCCTTCCGCACACTGCTCTTGCTCCTGCTTTCAGACCAAGATGACACTGGGGCCAGGTCCGTTCCTCTTACAGCTCTCTTGCTGATGGCCGAGCCCGACTCTTGTACTAGTGGCCCGGAGCTCCCTTTCCCGGGTCCCCTCCCCCTTGTCAGGCACAGCTGGGGTGAAGATTTCCTCCAGCTGCTGTTCACAGCTGCTGGCTTTCGCCTCCGCTCTGGTACTGGGGTAATCACCCACACCCCTCCACACAAAGTTTCAAGAGGAGGGGGGGGGCTGATCATAATAATGACCTTTAAAGCCCTAAACAGTCTGGGCCCTGCCTACCTGTGGGACTGCCTCATGCCCCGGGCTGTGGTACGACCCTTGCGGTCAGCTGGGGATGCCTGATTCGAAGTCCCCTGGGTGGCAAAAATATGGCGGGCGTTCTTGGTGGCCACACCCAGGTGGTGGCATTCTCTCCCGATGGATGCTTGGCCCCAGACCTCCCCTCCTTTTGGACACAATGTAAGACTTGGCTGTTTCGCTAGACCTTTGGGGAGGGAGACAGGGGAAGGGGGATTTAATTTTGATTTCTGCTCTTTTTAGTATTTTATGGTTTTAATGATGTTTTTAGCTGGTATTCTGTATTGTTGTTTTTATTGTACAATTGTTGTATGCCGCCCCAAGCTGTTATTGTACAGGAGGGAGCGGGGGGAAAAAGTCAAAATAAACAAATAAATAAATAAACTTCATGTCTTTGTCGAATGCCAAGCCAATGAGGTCTTGAACCTGATTGTGGTCTTTGGGCTCGAACGGGTGGCATTTTCAAGAGTGCTTCAAGGCAGCATGTTTGGTGACCAACTCCCATCAAAACTATAAGGGCCAGAATCTTAGCTGGTGTAAATTGTCTTATCTAAGTTAAAAGCAGTGGAGCTATGCCTATTTATACTATCTAGCTATATCTGGCCCTCAAGGTTCAAGTTCTGTGTAAAAATGGATCAGTGTTTCTCAAACTGTGAGGCTTACTTCCATAGGGAGGCTCAGAAAGGCTAGTAACATGGAAGTATTGCTTACTTAATCATTTTCACCTTAGATATAGCAGGGACAGCTGTCTGTAATTGAATCATCTACTATGAACTTTAGGGATGGGTGAACGCGGTTCGGATGTTCGGAGTTCGAACCGAACTCGGTTTGTTCGGACGTCTGAACCGAACGTCCGACCCGAACTCTCGAATGACCGAACAGTCAGCCAAATTTCTATTTCTGTTTCGTTTCGGTTTCGATAGTGCTGTTTTTGACTGTTTGGCCAAGTTCGGCCAACCCGAACTTGGCTGAACCGAACCATTGAACCCGAACTCAGCTTTCGAACCAAACGACCAAACATCCAAACATCCGAACCACATTCTGTTCGCCCATCCCTAATGAGCTGTTGTTCTTGCTACCTAGGAGTCCTAGGTAGAAATGACTGAGCAAGAGAGAAAAATTAACCTGCTGCCCCTTGCCGCATGTCTAAAAAAACTATCTAAAGGCAGTTTCTCTAGCTTGCGCATCCCTTTCTAGCAAGCAAGGCTATTTTTTTTCAAACCTTAGGGAGTGTTGCAACAACATTTGAGAAATTTCTTATTAGATTAAATCATTTTCACTTGAGCAATAAACATTCTTTATGTTGCACTGAGAGTATCATGTAACCTGCCCTTGGTAACAGGAGCAATTAAAAACAGTGCAACAAAACTCAATAATACTCCCTGTTGTAGTTTTGAAAATGTGAGAACACTGAGTACCAGATCAATTGTCAAAAAATGCAGAAGTCAGTACTGTACCCTTTTGGGGAAATGGACAGATATGAAGATAATGTTTTTAGCATAAAGAACAAAGAAGCAGTATAGGTGGCCAGGAAGTTTTTTCCTCTATACAATAACTTCTGTTATTTATTTTTTTCATTTAAAAAAAAATAAAAATGGAAATGGACATTTTTCACGCATATTTTCCATTAGAAAAGTAATTGAAAAATTTCAGCTCCCAAAACAGATTTGATAGGATCTGGTATTTGTTCACTTTTCTGAGATTTTGAATATAGTTGCTTTTTTTTTTTTTCTTCCTAATTTCATGCTGAATTATATTTGTGCATCTTCAAGTAGACAGTGAGTCAGAAACACCTCACTGAACTGTTTTTTCTTCTCCTCTTTTGAAGAATTAAATCAATTCTGCAGCATTTGCTTTGTGTGGGTTATATCAACCAGACTGCAGGGTTTAGTGTGCAGTAACTGCTAAGGAACAAAGAAGGGTATCTTTACTTGGAGAAAAAAAAATGGTTCTCCCATCTGTCACTCAGTTTCCAAAAGTTATTTCTCCACTGATAGCCCTGACAAAACTGAAAACTGGAACATACACAGCCCTCATTTTATAGATCACATGATATGCACAATGATAGTGCAGTGATGTCACACATCTAGGCTACATTTTTTTCACAATCATCATGATCACGATTTCACAATCTGTATTAGAATTTCGCCAACACCATGTAATATGTAGCTCCCCATGATAATCCCCATTCTGGCAAGAACTATGTCAATACACTTCAATATCTGTGTCAATACAGTTCTCAGCAGTGAGTCCCCGTACCAGTCTCAGCTGGTGACAAACTGCAACTCCACCAAGATACTTCGGAGCTGCAATCTGTCTATGGTAAAGGATGGGACCAGGCTGCATATAGAGAATATGGACTCAACAACTCCAGGGATTTCATAAACCCTCTCCCACTTTGGGTGTGTAAAGATGTGATGGCTCCCACCACTGTCACAGACTTACCTGGGCGGTGATGGGAGCCTTCACTCCGGCAGGGATCTGGCTCAGCCACCGAACAAACATAATGGCGGCCGGGCCAGGGAAGGGGCGGGGAGTTGCATGAATGTGTGTCTGCCCAGCCCCACCCCTGCGATGTGTGGAGTGGCCCATTCCCCCCCCAGCTGATGGGTGGCCATGGCAGCCAATGATGGCCAACATGGCGCCCATCCCCCGCCACCACTCTGGACTGTGGTAAGTGAAGTGGGCTTTCGAATGTGATAGTCTGTTTTACTTCAGGTCTGGTGGCTGTTTCCGAGGTGTGTTGGTGCTTAGCCCAGGCTTTCCCCAAGTCACAACCTGGGTCAGGTGCCAACACTGCTCAGGAAACGTCCCAGACCAATGGTTTCAAAAGTGGCGCTGACCCGCAATTCCACATGGGTCAAAGTGTGGAATTGTGAGCTATAGTCAGGTCTGAAAACACCCTAAGTCCTGGTAATGGGGGCATAGTAGGGCATCTAATCCTGAAGGGTCTGGACTCTCAAGTTTAGATCCTATTTGCATGTTTAATTTTGAAATATACATTTTAAGACCAAGATGTGCTATGAAATAAGGCATTTTTACTAAGAGAAAAATAAAATCCTAGGCTTGAGAAGCAACAGACCACCTAAAGCAGAGGTGGGGAACCTTTTCTGTCCTGGAGGCCACACTGAATATTAGTACGAGCTCCAAGGGCCACATAGAGGGTGTGTGTGTGTGGGGGGGCTTAACGAGTTTATTCAAGAAAAGGAGGGCCCAGATCATGGATCTGTGCTGTGGATCTGTCCCCTACCCTTGTGTCCATGCCCTCCTCTCTGCTTCATTATTATGAGCTCAGTTTTTCAGTACTTGGGGTTAGAGAATGGATACAGGGGCCAGATCCAGGCACTGGTTAGGGGCCACATAAAATCTTGCTGAGGGCCGCATTTGGCCCCCAGGCCGAGGTTCCCCACCCCTGACATACAGCAATAGCAGTAGACCATCTGCTACAAAAGAGACTGACAAATGGAACCTTACTTACGACAGCATAGCTAACTGTTAAAACCTGAATGGTGGAGCATTATTAAATGTATTATTTATTTATTATTAAAATGCATATGCTGCCCCCTCCTGCTATAAGCATCTTAGGGCAGCTAACAACATTTTAATACACATAACTAAAATACAATTAAAACAACATAAAATCCCCAGATTAAAATAATCCATACTCAAACCCTCCATAACCCAACCCATCCACCCCATCTCCCTCGGTAAAGGCCCGGCGGAACAGCCAGGTCTTACACGGTCTATGGAAAGAGGGGAGGTCGGTGGTCAAGCAAACCTCCAATGGGAGGGAGCTCCACAGCCGCGGCTCAGCCACAGAAAATGCCTTCCTCATGGTCGACACCCGGGAAACCCGGGGGACCTGAAGGAGGGTACCCCTGGCTGACCGCAGGGGCCGATCCAGAATCCAGAGGGTGAGGCAGTCCTGCAGGTAGGTGGGGCCCAGACTGTTTAGGGCTTTAAAGGTCAACACCAACACCTTGAATTGAGCCCAGAAGACTATCGGCAGCCAGTGCAGAGAGCGAATCACCAGTTTAATGTGCTCATGTCAGCCCATCCCCATTAGGAAATGAGCCTCCATGGTCTGCACCAGCTGCAGTCTCTGAACCAGCACCAAGGGTAGCCCCACGTAGAGTGCATTACAGTAGTCCAGTCTCGAGGTAATAAAAGCATGGATGATTGTGACCAGATCCGAGTCCGAGACATACGGCCTAAGCCAACATACCAGATGCTACTGGTGGAATGCCCCCTTCGTCACAGCCGCCACCTAGACATGCTGGCGGAGCTGCGGATCCAAGAACACCGCCAGACTACGGACCTGAGATACCATGGGAGGACGGACCCTCAATTGTTGGCTAAAACACCTCACCCCAAAATGTCCTGTCCTCAGCACTGAGTGCAGCCACATGAGACACTCTGGGAAGGCTACCGTGTCTTGGATAGCATTAACCCTGTCTGGACAGCCAGCCCATGTGATGCAGTGAATTGTGTGACTGGTGCTGCCAGATGTTCTCTCCGCCCTGGGGCAGGATGAGAAGCTGGCTGCTATGCACTGCATTCTTAGGAAAAGTCCGAGGACACATCATGTAGCAGCCTTACCCCATAATTTAATTTTATTTATTTATTTATATCCCGCCCTCTCCTGCTAACAGCAGCTCGGGGTGGCTAACAAACTGCATATTAAAAATACATAAAATACAATAATAAACAATAAATAACAAAAGAATATCATGAAGCACCATCAAAATGGTGAGGCATAAAAGAACAAAAAAACCTTCCCTCCCTGACCCTCATCTTCCTCACCAAAAGCCTGGTGGAACAGCCAGATCTTACACTGATGTCAAAAAGAGGCCATTCTGGCCTCCGCTGGGAGTTCCACAACCTCAGTGAGCCACCCAAAATGCCCTCTCCATAGTCGCCCCCCGAGATACCTGGGGGCTTCAAGAAAGGTGCTCCCTGATGACCACAGGGGTCAATCGAGAGCCCAGGGCATGAGGTAGTCTCACAGATAGTAGTGCCCAGGCCGTGTAGGACTTTATAGGTAAGCACCAACACCTTGAATCGGACCCGGAAAACTACAGGCAGCCAGAGCAAAGAACGGAACACTGGTGTAATGTGCTTACTGCGACCCGTCTCCGTTAGATGAGCCATCATATTCTGCATCAGCTGCAGTCTCCGAACTGTCATCATGGGTAGCCCCACATAAAGCGTGTTACAATCGTCCAGTCTTGAGTTGATGAAAGCATGGATAATAGCGGCCAGGCCGGAGTCCGAGACCTGCTGAAGCCGCTGCACCAGATATAACTGGTGGAACACGCTCCTCGCCACAGCCTCCACCTGAACATCCAGGCAGAGCTAGGAATCGAAGAGTACTCCCAGACTGCGAAGCTGAGGGACCGGGGGATGGGAGACGCCAACCCCACCTCCCTCCCCACTAACATCACATTAGTCTTGTCAGGATTCAGATTCAGACAGCTCACCCTCATCCAGTCCCCCACAGCTGCCAAACACTGAATAAGCACCGAAACTGCCAGGTTTGGGTCAGATGAAAATTAGAGGTAGAGTTGGGTGTTGTCAGCATATTGATGGCATCGAACACCAAACCCTCTCACAACCTCATCCAGTGGCTGCATATACACGTTGAACAAGAGAGGGGACAGAATAGAACCATGTGGGAATCCACATGAGAGGTCCCAGGGAAACAAAGAACAGTCCCCCAGCACCACTCACTGAGTTCTCCCAGCTAGGAAGGAACAGAACCATTCAAGAACAGTTCCGCCCACAGCAGGTAGGCTCCTGTAACTGCTGAGTCACAACCTGTTCAATAAAAAAAAGGGAAGGTTAGAGACTGGCTGATAACTGGTGATGGAGTCAATGTCAAGTGATGGTTTCTTGAGCAGAGGTGCGGTGAGGCTGCCTTGTGAGTGGCTTTGCCAGGGCCCGTTCTGCCCCACTGTGTGGTGAGCTCTATGGTTGGGCTTTGAGTGGTGGGCACTGTTGCCCATCACACATTGCCATGTCATGGCTGGGGCAGGAAGTTGGTCAGCCAGGGGATGAATGCAGGGCCGGGCCGGGTGCCCACTCGAGTTGTCAATGCCTTGGCCCACCTTAACCATGGCGGGATCTTCGGCAGAAGCCTGGCTGCTCCATGGGGGTGGGGGAGAGATTCGTCTGTCCAGCTCCACATGCTGGCCCTGCAGTGTGGCAGCTGTTCTTGCCCACTACGAGGCTGTGTGGGGATCAGGAACTCACAGCTAATGTGGCTGCATCCACTGTCTCCCTTACTTGTGTGGTGGAGTAACATCACCACTCCACACCCTAACAGGAAGAAATAGTTATATTTCATGTCACCTGCAATTTGCATAAATTTGCATGTGTTTATGAAAACTTGTAATTTCTGACTAACTTTGGGGCTGAGCTGGAAATAATGTTTATGTGAGAGGTTCTGTGTGCAAATATATTTGTATGAGTAGGACTGATGATTCAAGTTAAAACTCAACCTATTAAAAGTCAAAATTTCCAAATGTGTGCATTGACTTTTGCTCTAAAAGTTTAATTTTAAAAACACTCAGATGATCTCAGGGGGAAGCAGTGACAGACCCTTTCAGCACGCTAAAGAAACATCTCTCACACACTCACTCACACCCCTCGGCTCTTTTTTAGTTTTTATCTTGATTCTAGGCATACAGCTTCCTCCTGCCTGGGCATTATCTCTCTTTGTTCTCTGATAGCAGTGCTTATCTCTAGACTGTTAAAGTGAGAAAAGGTGCCCAACCCTCAGCAATGAAGCAGCCGGGCTGTTAACCTGAGAGTCACAGCTTTTCTGGATTGATTAATGAAGCGCTAATTACCCCCTTTTTCTGCTGAACCCGGTACAAACTTTACATTGACAGGAAGGCAGAACAAGATAACAAAACCTGTTACTGTACTGGCCCAAAAGGTACTGTTGGAGGGTATGCCACCCTGCTCTGGGGAAATACTTAGAAACTTCACATTGACTGACTGTTGGCGATCCTAGGAACAGCCACTAGGTCTTCTCTCAATACAGCCACTCCACATGAGTGTAAGTGGGAAGGACATCTATAGATCCATCCTCCAACTTTGGAGAGTTGACTAGATCTCCCCTCTGCTTGCTGCTTCCTCCAGCAGCTCTATTGCCCCCTGCAAAATGACAAACAAGAAGGCCATTGATTTTCAGGAAGCAAAAGACTCACCAGAGGCAGTAGTGGGAGAAAGGGAGGGAGAATCCACCCAGCTCCCCAAATTTGGAGTAGACAAGTTTACACCTGTGCTACCTGGTAGAGAACTCTAATGCCACTGACTCTCCTGGTGGAACTTCCTAGCTTGGTGCCTGACTACTCTGAAGTCTAGGAAAGGGATGAAATAGTAAATACTGCATTATTCTTGTCCAGGGTAACTATTTTGAACTATATGCACATCTGCCCCGGAGAGGTGCAGAACCAGTTCAGATGGTTCGCCCCTGGAGACTTATGGAACCAGGGAGGTTCCGGAATGCTCTTGGGGAGTTACCCTCTGATCTTGTTGACCGTTCACTCGATGACCTCGTAGCTCTTTGGAACACCTTGCTGACAGAGGCCATCGACCAGATGGATCCTAGGTGTCCGCTCCCTAAACATTGGTGCCACAGACCTCTTTGGTTTACAGAGGGTCTGCAGTAACTGAAGTGTGAAGAGTGGCGGTTGGAGTGACAATAGCATTGTTCGCATGCTGAAACTGACTGATTGCAACACAGAACAAGTTTACGACCCTATGCTGTGGCTGTGCGGGCAGAAAAGAAGGAGCTGGTGGGGGTGGTAATGCCCCCCTTTGGGAAGGCAGAAGTGGGTGGCAAAAACTGTAGTTTTTGCCACCCAGAGTGCTGAGCAGCCTCAAGGAGGCAGTGGTCCGGCCTCTGCTCAAAAAGCCATCACTTGACATTGACTCCCTTGCCAGTTATCAGTCTGTCTCTAACCTCCCCTTTTTAGGGAAGGTTTATTGAAGGGGTTGTAGCTTGGGAGCTGCAGGGGCATCTGAGCTGTGTCAGTTTTCTTGATCCCTCACAGTCCAGTTTTCATCCGGGTTACGGCACTGAGACTGCAATTGTGGCCTTGGTCGACGATCTCCGCCGAGAATTGGATCAGGATCAATCGACCCTGTTGATTTTGTTAGATCTGTCCGCTGTGTTTGATACTGTTGACCATGAGATGTTGGTGACACACCTGCGGTACCGAGCTAGGGTGGGTGGGATTGTTCTTGAATGATTCTTCTCTTTCCTGGCCGGAAGAACTCAGTGAGTGGTGCATAGGGATAGTTCTTCATCTCCCTGGGACCTCGCATGTGGAGTTCCGCAAGGTTCTATCCTGTCCCCTCTCCTGTTCAACATGTATATTCAGCTGCTCGGTGAGGTCATGAGATAGTATGGGAAGCGATGTCATCAATATGCTGATGACACCCAACTCTACCTCTTCTTTTCATTGGACCTGGAACCAGAAGTCTCGGTGCTCACCCGCTGCTTGACTGGATGAGGGAGGGACTGGATGAAGTCTGAAGTTGAACTGAAATTGAATCCCGAAAAGACAGAGGTGATGGTGGTAGGTAAGGCAGTGGGTTGAGCGGCTCCCATCATTGATGGAATTTGCCCTCCACTGGTTCCCTAGATTCGCAGTCTGGGCATGCTCCTCGATCCTCAACTCCACTAAGATGTTCCTAACTCCTCCCCCTCCTCCTCCCTGCCCCTCTCGGTCCGGGTTCCCCAAGGCTCTGTCCTTGCCCCTCTCCTCTTCTCTATCTACACCCGTTCCCTAGGCAAACTCATTGCCTCCCACGGTTTCCAGTACCACCTATATGCTGATGACACTCAACTCTAGCTCTCCACTCCTTCTCTCTCCCCCTCTGTTCAGGCTCGTCTCACCAACTGTCTCTCCGATATCTCCGCCTGGATGTCTCAACGCCAACTCAAACTAAACATGGTGAAAACTGAACTCCTTATCTTCCAGCCCAGTTCTTCCTCTCCCTCTTCCCTATCAATCGCCACTGACGGGGTCTCCATCCTCCCTGTCCCCCAAGCCCGTAGCTTGGGCTTCATCTTCGACTCGCATCTCACCTTCAAACCCTACATTGATTCCGTGGCCAAATCCTGCTGCTTCTCCCTCCACAACATTGCTAAGATCTGCCCTTTTCTGTCTGTCTCCTCTGCTAAAACTCTCATCCATGCCCTAGTCATTCTCACGCCTCAACTATTGTAACCTCCTCCTCGCTGGCCTTCCCCGCTCTCACCTTTCTCCCCTCATCTCTGTTCAAAACTCTGCTGCCAGGATCATCCACCTAGCCCGTTGTTTTGACCATGTGCAGCCTCTCCTCTGCTCTCGTCACTGGCTCCCCCTTCCTGAGCGTATTCTGCACAAGCTCCTCGTCTTCACCTACAAAGCCCTTCACAACCTCGCTCTCCCCTACCTCTCTGCCCTGATCTCCC